>PCFV01000400.1:0-28625 GCA_002812785.1 Phytophthora litchii | reverse complement strand
AATATGCTGCACGAAGTACTGTAGAATGTCAATAATCCTAGCAACAGTGTGGCCACTCTTAGTGTCAACACGTATTCACCTGTTACCCGTGTATGTGCTACTCAGTCCCATGACGACAACCTAAAGCTTCCTGGAGTCGGACTGCAGCAAATATTAGAGATGGAGACAAACAAACTCCATTCGATGATGAGTTAGAACCGCAATGGCGACTAGTCCCGGCGAAACATTCTTCCGAACTGTGAATAATCGCTATCTGTACGAATGGTTGCACACTACTACCGTTCGTTGCAAGGGAGGGAGTGAATCCACGCATGCATTATCTTCGCATCCAGTCAATACAAACGACAGTATCACCAGAACTCGACGCTGAAGCTCTTTGATAGTGTGTGAATGCGACGAATACCAAACCATTCTGGTAATGTTCTAATGCAACAGCGAATATTAGAGTACCTCGTACATGTAAGTAGAATTTTGCTTCCTGGTGCGACTTGGCCAGAATTAATGGCTTAATATCTGTGGAGTATTGTACCAGACAACAGCGACTGCTGCTCCGGTGCATACCAACACTGCGGCCGACACCTTGACGACCGATGACCAATCGCATCAACACTGCAACTACATAATCAACTGCGTGTGTGCAGCATCAACAATGGCACTTCGTAATCACCACCAATGGGTGATGCAGCAAAGCTGGCGAGGCTTTGCCCCAATGTGTGTCTCCTGTGAGGCAGGGAGCACCAGGGAGAGGACTGGTAAGCTGCTTTTCTAAATCTACTAACTTCGCAACTTACTTTCGAGCGCGCAAACGTCACAGTATCGTACATGAGAAATTCATCTCTTTCGTGATTTTTTTCACGTAGGAAAGAATGGAAATAGCAGATTGTTGCCTGCTACTCTGTACACACCAAATCTTACCTCCAATGGCACATTAAACGAACACACGCATAAATTTCCGATCTGCTATTCAATCTTGAGACCTTAGGAATGTACAGTAAGATCAGAAAGTATTGTGTCACAGCCAGCAATTGCATCACACTTCCTAACTTGCTTCAGGCACCAATTGTTTTCAGGATGATTCGCAAGTATCCTGTTTCCTTTCTCTACAGGTTCTTATGGATATCCGCGATTTTGACGCTGATAAGTGTGTGTTCAATCTCCGCATCGCTGGACTCGAACATGGTGAAAAAGAACTGGGAAATCGCAGCGTACTTTTGATATTGGTCTTCGTAATTCCTGGCGGCGCCTAAGGTATTCCAGGTGGTCTGTAGATAATCAAGATAGAGATAAAGAGCGAGCCATTGGTGTTGCAAAAGTGACACCCAGAACCTGAAGATTCTCGCTGAGAACGCCAAATTCAAGCTCACATCGAATAACCAGCAGGCGACAATCTCTTCAAAATATTGAATGTTGGTATTGTGAAGTCAAACCTTTTTGAAAGCAAGCAGTTCCACAAGTGGGAAAGTTTCGTTTCAAAACTCTACAAGAACAATCCTGAAGAAGGCTATGTGACCATGGCTTCTAAGTTGATATCACACTACGGCGATGACGCTGTAGTTGATATGATAGTTGTGGGAAGTAAACTTTCTCGTACGAGTGATTGGGATAAACGTCTGGAGGCGGTTCTAGTCACAAAATGGCATAGCAAGAAACTCGACGCGAATGACGTGTTCATGTTGTTAAAGCTGAACCAGGGAGGAGACAATGTCTTTGCAAGTCCAGTGTGGAATACATGGACCTCGTACTTGACAAAACTGGATGATACAAACTCAGACGAGGTAATGTTTCGGGTGCTACGAAAACACTACGATGATGAATCGTTGACAAAGATGGTTGAGATAGCAAAGACCATTTCGAAGACAAAGTATATCGCTTCTAAAGTGGAGGAAGAAATTTGGCGAGTCCAAGGTAAGACCAGTGATGATATCTTCAACCTTTTCCATTAGAGGAGGCATGCTGTTTGAAAGCACTGAGTTTGCGTCCTGGATGGTTTACACGACAAAGTTGAATAAGTTTTCGGAGAAACCCGATGAATTTGCTGTGATTTCACAATTAATTAAGTGCTTCGGTGAAGTGGAACTAGCACGAATGCTCGCTGGACGCCTACGAAAAAGCTGTCAGCCAAGCAATGTGGGAAAGAATCCGTGCCTTGTAAGACAACAAATGGCGAAAAATATTTCGTATGAGTAGCGACGACGTGGCGGACATGCTGTTGAAGCAGGCTTTCAATCCGAAAACTCACCAATGCATTTTGACTTTAGTAGCTCCCCAAGCTTCCTGGCTCCCGAAGAGAAGTGAATGGTTGGATCGCAACGTAAACTTCATCATTCTACACTCCTAATAGGAAATTGTATTGAGATGGAAGTTAACTGACCTCTAGTACTGCATGGTTCTATTTTGTCTTGAAGTCAGCTTGAGATGGATTGTAAGTATCCTAGGGCAACAGACATCATGTCATTCAATCGCTCTTACTTTTCCTAGTTCATCTAGAAATCATGCAGGAGCAGCGATATGGTGTCCACACGCTCCACAGAATTGGAATTCCACTCCCACCATGGAACTGCAGCCAGGACACACACGATTTGTCTTGTCAACATTGTTTCTCTCACTCTCTCTATCAGCAAACGCCTTCAACTCAGGAATGGCAGTTGAGAGACTAATGCGCTGTTGCCACTCGGGGTCCGTAAGGCGTTTCACGAGCGCCCACTCATCATCGGCGATTCCTTCAGGACGAGGATATTCCTCCCCAGAAAAAACTTTCTCTAAGATAGTATCATCATCATCCAATGCAAATGGAGGCTCGTCCGAGAACGCTTCGATGATACACATGCCAAATGAGTAAACATCTGAGGCGAACAGAGGGTTGTTCGTCTCATCCGTCACCTCACCCATCGGCATCAAACACTCAGGGGCCTTCCAACGAACAGTATCCGTCTGTGCCTTTTTGCTTAAACCCACCGACTGGCTTCGAATGTAACTAAATCCAAAGTCGCAGATCTTCGCGTGGTCATCCGCACCGATCACAATATTGTTGCATTTTAAGTCTCCGTGCACCACCTTTTGTGAGTGGATATAGTCTAAACCCACAGCAGCCTCGTAAAACAATCTCCAAATATTGCTCTTGTCTTCCATGAAATGGTCTGCAAAGTTGCCATGGATTGCATCTTCACAGACAAAGAATGCTGGTGTGCTCACATGACACGCGCCGAATAGCTCGACGACATGAGGATTATTGAGTTTTCTCCAGACTTCCACCTCCTTGAAGAATGACGTCTTGGCTTGTTCGTCATCCATCAAAAGTGACTTGATCACCACTTTAGTTCCCTTTAACCACGTTCCTCTCGTCACGGCACCATAGGAACCACAGTCAAATTGCTTTTTTGCATCAAACTCGACGTCGTCACTGGAAATAAACCACTCGGGTACTGCAGGAACTTTAGCTCCAGACGTTCTAGTCACCTTATTAAATGTCCTCTTCATCATGGCCAATGTGGACAAGGAGTTCTGTTCCTTTTTATGGGTCATTTCAAATTTTAACATGGCCAAACTTTCGACCAAATTGTTGTCTTTGTTCTGTAGATCTGCATGAATTCTCTGCTGGTCCGCAGCGATACTCAGCAGCATTTGCTCTTGTTTGCGACGATCTTCGTCCCACTCTTTCCTCCACTTGGTCATTTCTTGGATATGGACCAAATTCAAAAGTTTGTACAATTCGTCGATGTCTTCGTTAAAATCTTGGATCGCAGCCACCACTTTGCGATTACTAGCGAGTCGCTTGAGAAAACTTTTCTTGGATTGTTTTCGGAGAAATGTCAGAAAGTTGGCAATCGTGTTGCCATACATGAACAAGACTCGGTTCTGGCGCATGGCCTCCTCGTCCGAGATCTTTGCCAGCTCCTCACTCACGAATTCTAGTCGCTTGTATACAGCGCTGCACATCTCCTCGTTCTCTTCGAGCTCTTGACACAGTTCGATAATGTTGCCCAGAACTTCCACAATGAGGCCCCCTACGCCAGGGACGACGAAGGTTGCTACGAGTGAACAGACAGCTGACATTGGAGATATTGGAGGCGATGACGCTAGATACCGAGGTCTTAAGGGCGATTCCGAGAGTGAGGGTTCATCGGCGCGCAGTCAATGGGTACACGAACACGAAGCTCGTTGACATGAGACGTACATAGGGGTGTAGAAACGTTTTGGTATGGTTTCCAAAATACGTATGATTTGCACCACCTTCCGTCGGTAGTATACACATTGTACGTCATTGCGTGTATGATCCGCTGTATCACAGTACCTTTGGGCTTGTTACCTTACCTGGTACTACGACTTTAATGCACCTTTGAGTACGACCATCGATATACGGCATCCAGTCAGATGTAGTAGCATAATGTATCCAACCTACAGTAGCGCGTTGTGCATTGTCGTTATTGTTGCAACTCTTTCGTGCTGCCGTCATACTTTGGAGTGATCTCGAGAATAATGTTATTAATAATCGCCAAGTACAGATATGCAGATACTGTACATTAGTGAGTATTACGTACTACAAAATGTAGTAGTATTAATACATGTAGTATTGCATTTTTGTTGTATAGTGGTCTACGTAGTACCTCCGCTAAGGAAAAAACGAACGCTTCTAAAAACTCTCCGCCGTACGATGTACGAGATCCCGTAGTACAATGAGAGCTCCATTCGCACACAATGTATACGTAGTTGTTACAACTGTAGTGCAAAGTGTACGATAGCATGACTAGCTAAGCACTGAAGTAAAAACGTTTGAATTCTTTCTGTACAGTGTTATCGGAGAGCTAGTGACGAATCTACTGCAACTATTGTTCTTCCTTCAATCGAGCGCACTGTTCGCCTATTGTCGAAGCCGACGCGTAGTAGCCTTCTTCTCAGCAGCTTTTTTAGCCTTCAACCACACTTTAAATTTCCTTATCGCGTCGTCGAGATATGGCGTGTCGTTGGGGTACATTAGCTCGATACTCCCGTTCGATGTATTCTTGTTCGTCCGCCTCGTCGCCCACCACCTCGTCCTCCTCCTCCCTTACCTCGCTCTTCCAAATTGGTGGAGGGTGCAGACAGCTTCCGACCGGGATTATCAGTAGTTGTGACAGCGTTGACACTTGTAACAGCCAGGACGACGATAACCAGCACGAGTTGGGACAGTCGCATACTTATCGCGGAGTAGACGAGCAAGAATACAAACCAGTGGTGTTAGCTTGGGAATGCAAAATGCGAAGTGACCTAAACATGACTACTGGGTGTTATGCATGTACTTTGCCTGTATTAATACGTACAGTAATCTGTTCGTTGATCACGGTGGCACAGTGTTTGTGCTTCTTGCATCCGGTTCGGATTAGTCAGTTGCCGTTCTTATCAGATATACCATTATATATACTTCGGAATGCTTCTTCGGAGCAGTTTTCCTATGTTTCGTCGTGTGTCCTCATCAAATATAACGGGATTCGTCAATAAAGAGGCGAATATTTATCATAATCAAAATTCTGCCCATGCTTCTACAGCACGAAGATGGGACTGCCCTATCATCGGCCTTGACGCTTTGCCGCATGCAATCGCTGCGGTGGACGGCGCTGTGACTGCAAGACCAAGACTTGACCAAGTTGACGGCCAAGACTTGACCAAGTTGACGACCAAGACTTGACCAAGTTGACGACCAAGACTTAACCAAGTTGACGGCCAAGACTTATCCAAGTTGACGGCGAATACGTAAGGACGTGTTGACGGTAAGCTGAGTCAGTTATTGACGGAATCCTATCATAGGATTCCTATGGGTCAGATGTTACACCAGTGAATCATACGATCAGATCGTATTTGGCACATTGTGGGAACGCGCAACAGATCTTTGATCTCCATACTATTCATGCTGTAGTACATTGATAACCTGGTATTTTAGCAGAGCCCACCCTCCCAATCCGTACAACACGTTGACAAGGATGTATCAGATATTATCTGATACTCATACCTCTTTTCAAAGCGAAAAGATAAAAAAGTGGTCTTCATACAGGGAACATTGGCTACAGTTTAACGTCAGTTAAGACGACATTCGATCAAATTGGGGGCATGTCGATAGGGAACCATAGATATTCTCTTCATTCAGCACCATCCAGTGAAAAGGGACGATAAGAGTATCGTTGAAAAGCCCATTCAGACCGCAGATTATTATAAGACTCGGATAGTGTGTACTAACTTAGATTGTATACTAAACATTATTTTTCCTGTCTGCTGAGCTCACGGGTTGTCGAGGTTCTCAGTTTCCCTTATCGCTGGAAAGTACTCCGTCTCTCCCTCTTACTTGTTGTCATCACCGGTCTCCGCATACTGTGTCGTCGTCTTCATCTATGTATTCTGTAATGCACTTCTTATAGTCTGTGGAGGATTCACCGTGGCAATACATAGAAACACGAGCATTTTTCCTGATGACCAGTCTGGTCGGTGATGAGTTAAGGAAAGCTTCAGGCAAGGATGCCTTTACTTGGTAGCAAGCGGGGAGGCACAGGTCCCGTTATTTCTGTGCAAATTGTGATTTCTGATGATTTTTAAGTAGTAATACGAAACACTTCTGCGCATTTGATTTCAACAAGAAAGCGCGGTGATCTAGGCTTCTTCTGTCACAATGGATTTCCATTCACGCTCAATCATCCTGTCTTGGTTGGTAACTCTCGAAGTCAACGCGTGGTTTCTTTCTTCTTGCTTTCATGCTTCCAGCGTCTCCAGAAGTAAAACTTATTCTTAAACCACTCCGTGAAATTCGGCCACCACTCCTGGTGACTACAGGAGATCCTGCACCTTTCTTCTGGGTCCGAAGTCAAAACAGGTGATTCTCTTGTATCCTTGCGCTGGTCGGGTATCACTGCTGCGTCGTTTGTAGCACCAACCGCTTCCATGGTTGCGACCAACACAACCAGCACAACAAGAACAACAAAATTCGCTAGAATGAAGCGGCCCATATTCCAAGGTGTGGTTCTTAGTGCAGGACCTTTTGGACTGGGACGAACGCAGATTGCAAAGTGTGTTGCTTTTGAAGTCTGGTCAGTGAGAACGGGGCAGGTTGGCTGGCTATCAATGCTTGAAGAGATCTCATATGGACCATAACGACAAACGAGATAATGCAGGACGAGTACCGTAATTGAGATGCCAAGTGCCACCCCCACTTTCAGGCAAATCACAAGATTGGGATAACTTCAACAAGCAGATACCAGTAAGTATTGACCAACGACAGCTTTCATCGTCGTCAACTATGATCAGTACTAAACATCCGCTATCCACACCGAGTTTTGAACGCTGAACTCTATGAAGCCTGTGACGAGATATCACATTGCCCCAGTATCACATTAGCTCGGTGGGACTCTGACTGTAATTTTCGACGACCACGCGACATACCAGCTTTTATCCTGTGACGGATCATCACTAGCACGCTAAAATGCGTGTGTTTCTCAGAGAACCTTTAGCTACAACACCTTCCGAGCCTGCAATCTAGTATTTTCCCAAGTTGATCCAGATTCATAAAATTTTTAGAAGCAGAAGTTGTCATTAAATTGACAGAATCCGTGTTTCCTGTCCGATCTATGCACATTTGAAAATAAAACAGGCAATGTGATTTAGTACCCATTGCAGCAATACTGGAAGATCGACTGACGGATAGACCTTCACGTACTTGGTTGCATTCATAACGACACCTATTGCAACACTCCTCAAGCTAATGCACCCAATGGAGACCCACATTTGCCGCAAAACTTAAATCCGGCAGGGACATTCATGGAGCAACTTGGACATTCCTGTGTAGCTTGGTGTGCATCCTTTTCCCTCTCTGCAAACTTTTGCAATTCATCAATTGCAGCCGAGAGCCCAATTCGGTTTTCCCACTCAAAGTCAGTCATCCGCTGCACTAGTGCCCACTCATCGTCCTTTAAACCTTCAGGACGAGGGTACGTCTCTCCTGAGAAAACCTTTTCCAAGATACTATCGTCATCTTCCAAAGCATACGGAGGTTCATTTGAAAACGCTTCGATGATGCACATTCCAAACGAGAAAACATCAGATGCAAACCGGGGGTTATGAGCTGCGTCCGCCCCTGTCTCACCCATCGGCATCAAGCATTCTGGAGCCTTCCAACGCACGGTATCCGTCTGTGCCTTCGCACTGAGTCCCACGGATTGACTCCGGATGTAACTAAACCCGAAGTCGCAGATCTTGGCCTTGTCGTCGGCACCGATCACGATATTGTTACACTTTAAATCTCCGTGTACTACCTTTTCCGAATGCAGGTAGTGCAGACCCAGTGCAGCTTCGTAGAACAATCTCCAGATCTCGCCTTTGTTCTCCATAAAGTAGTCGGCGAAGTTACCGTGGATAGCATCTTCGCAGACAAAGAATGCCGGGGTGCTCACATGACAAGCACCAAAAAGCTTGACAATGTGCGGGTTGTTGAGCTTATGCCAGACTTCCACCTCTTTGAAAAAAGATTTCATGGCCTGATCGTCGTCCATAAGCAGACACTTGATCACGACCTTGGCTCCTTTACCCCAGATACCTCGATGCACGGAACCATAGGAACCGCAGTCGAACATATCCTTCGAGTCGAACTCAACGTCATCACTACTAATGAACCACTCCGGAACGACCGGAACCTTGGCCTTGGACGTGCTCACCACCTTCTTGAAGGCCTTGTGCATGAGTTGCAACTGCTCCGGGTCGTTCTGGTCCTTCTTGTGCTCAAGCTCGAATTTGATCATAGCCAGTCCTTCTTGTAGTCCAGAGCCCGAGTTCTGGATCTCGGCGTGAATGGTCTGGCCATTCGCCAGGATCTCGGCCATTTGTTGGTGGATGTGTCTGCGGTCTTCTTCCCACTCCTGCCTCCACTTGGCCATCTCGACCATGTGGGCGATGTTGAGGAGACGAAAGAGCTCGTCCATATCTTCATGAAAGTCTTGAATGGCAGCCACAACCTTGCGGTTGCTTGCCAGCCTCTTGATGAGACTTTTCTGCGACTGCTTCTTGAGGAACTTGAGGAAGTCCGAGATGGTGCGGCCATACATGAACAGCACGCGGTTCTGACGCAATACCGTTTCGTCCGTGATCTTGTATAGTTCTTCATGCACAAACGTCATGCGTTCATACACACGACGACAGATCTCTTCGTTCTCCTTCATCTCCTGGATAAACTCCAGTGCATTGCCTAGTGCCTCGGTGATGGCTTCACCCAGTTCGGGGATCACAAATTCAGCCACTAGTGAACACACTTCCATTGCTACTTCGCTATGTGAGACTTGCGACTGACGACGGAGATTGAGGAATGACACGTCTGCAGGAAGATCGCTGATTTATCGGATACCTACAGCCTGTAGACTACAACTCCAGACAACCACCAGCTTCAACCTGTTGCACCTCTGTGTGCACGTCTAGAAGAGGCGATACGACGTCGGTGAGCGACGACGCTCCCATTGACTTTCGTACTTGGACCAGTGCTTCCATTGCAGCGAGTCGAGCGTACTGGTGATCTCCGTCGCGAGCTTCTCGTCCGTGATGATCTTGGTCTTGTCGGCTTGTTCCATGTCCTGGACCTTACGGAGACGCTGCAGTGCGAGACCGAACGCGTCGAAGTGACGGTCATGCAGCAGCGCTACGTGCAGATAAGTCGGTGCTTCAATGTCTTCCCACTTTTGAAGATCGGCGTACGCGAGCAGGAAATCGCCCCATTGAGCAGAGTCGCCGAGAGCACGAGCCTTACGTGCGAGAGCGTCCGCCAGGATCGACTTCTCTTTCTCCTTCTCCTTGCGTAGCTTCTTCTCTGTTGCAGGCTGGTCACCAGGGACACTTCGTGTACCGAAGAACAGCGCCAGCTCGTCCTGCTTGATGAGAGCAAGCACAGCGTCAGCTGCCTCGACCACCTGTGCCAGCTGAGTAGACCGGTTCGCTTCGAAGTCGAAATGGTGCAGCTTCGCCTGCATCGCGGGCAGGTGGTTCGGAAACTGATCCACGAGGCGCTGCCATGCAGGTAGGAACGCCGGTTTGCCAACAAGCTTCGTCGTACGATCAAGGAGAAGGTCCCGAACGGCTTCTTTGGCGATCTCTTCTTCGTCACGCTCGTCCTTCGGCTCTTCGGGCTCAGGATCCTTGACAGGTGTTGGCACCGGTGGAATGACGTACGTGATATCGAAGCCACTGGGACGTCGTCCGTTCCTACAATGTATATACCGATAAGCACCAAGTGTTAATTCGCTTCATCAATCAGTACGCGACTTGATCAGAGCAAGTATCTTACCCCTTGATAGCACCATCCTTCTGGCCAAAGTAGATCTTGCCGGTCAGAACGTCTCCGGCTGCATTTCCAACAGGAAGCTTGTCCTGCGCAGGTTCTCCGATGAAGAGCGGCACGTACTTACCAGTAGGCAAATCCTTCTTGTCGAGTGTCTTCCCACCCAGTGCGACGTCGTCCTGGTGTCCAAACACAGATGCAGGAACCTCTTTGACCTCGTGGTTCAAGATTAGCAACATTTGTTTCAGCTTCTCGAGCTTGCTCACATCTTCGTGGCGCACTTGAGCACGAACAACGAATGAGCCCTTTTTAAGCATTGTTTCGTCACCGTAGGCATCCGAGCAGCCCAGGTACTGCTTCTTGTCGTCGAAGATCATCATCAGTTGTGACTCAAACGGTGATTCGTACAGACGGCCATTCAACAGCGGTAAGCGTGGAACCACTTTACCTGCTTCCTTCTTCGTGAACGGGTATGTTAGGATCAACTGGTAAACCTGACGCTTGTCAGGAAATTGGTCACGACTAGAGCTTAATGGAGAAATCTCCGCCGTCTTCGGGCGGATGTGTTGCACATATTTTGTGAAGCTGACTTTCGGAGCCAGTGTCTCAGTCTCCACACTACTCGAAATCAACACCTTGTGTGATTCTTCACCACCAGTGACCACGACCTTCTCTTGGTCAGGTTTAATACCGTGGAAGCGAATCTCAATTTGCACGATTGAGTCTCCCAGAGCGCTCCAAAACTGGCCCAAGCAGAACTCGGTAGTCAAACCTCCCAGCAGATCCATGCTGAAAGCGAGTTCTTGTCCAGGTTTCAAGAAGAAGGCCTTGTGGAGCGATGAGAGGCTCTGGCGCACGAACGGTTGGAACTGAAGCGCGTCGAACATGTAGAGCTTACCCGACGAGTTGGATTCCACCTCACGCTCGCTGTTCCCGCTGGCACGTGAGAAAATGATATCCGCCCACGTAGCACCCAGAGGAGGTGTGATGAAACGGCGAGAGATATTACCAGGTTGGAACTTGTTCTGGTAAACAACCACCGATGGCACGTCTTCGGGCTTGATCACAATAACGGGGATGGTGAACAGAGCGCCACGAGCATCGTTCTGCGTGTCGTAGGCCACAATTTCGCCGTAGTGTTCACCAGCAGTCAAGTGCTTAGTCTCTACAAGCACCTTGAACGCTCGTCCACCGTGCATCAAGGCCAGGCTGCGTCCTACATCAATCCAACGCGCAGAAGACACAAGACGTACGTGCTGCTCGAAGTGGACCTTGTCGTCTTGGATCGCCTTCTTGTGGAAGATAGGTGTCACAGTAACGTTGACCTCAGTACTGTCGTGCGCGAAGTCATTGCTGTCACGGAGGAAAACACCGCGAGCATTTCCTTCACCCGATGATGTCTTAATTTCGTAATGCAGAGGGAATTTTTTCGTACCGTCAAAGGTGTTGCTGCCTGTCAGATACTCGAAAGCTGGCAGCACTTGGATCAAGCCTTTGCCCTGCGCGTAAACCTCCACGTTGGGCACCTTGACTGCAGTGTTCTCCAACGCACGGCGGATCGAGTATGGTGTGTATTCAACACCTTTGGCCTTTAAACCACTCACTAGCAGTGCGATATTTCCGGCGCAGTTCGGCGAGGACATCGATGTACCGTTCATGAGCTGCTTCTTGTTCAGCGTCCAGTTCGGCACGGGCGCAATGGCAGCTCCAGGGGCACAAATATTCACGCCCAAGTCACCGTCAAATGTCGGTCCACGTGACGACCACGTGTAGGCGATACCGGACAGGTCGTTGTCTCTCATGATATACTCAGCGTCCATCATCTTCGGCGACACATACGCTCCAACAGCTAGCATACTTGACGTCGTACCCCCCGGTGCACCCACCGTACCAAGCGCAGGTCCATTATTTCCCGCACTAACGACAAAAGTCACGTTATGCTGGTCCACCAGTTCATTGCTTAGCTCAACAATCCGGCCGTAATTGTGCTGCGACGCGTATTCACCGTAACTCATGTTCACAACATCCACGTTCGCGTCCATAACTGCCAGAATCGCACGACTCAGTGCGGACGACGTCTCCATGCTTCCTAATCGTCCATCTCCGATTTTCACCGCCACAATCTGAGCACCGGGAGCGACACCATTGCACTCTGGTTGATCCGGATGGTACGCAGCGACAATTCCCGCAACGTGAGTTCCATGAGCTCCAACATCATTGACAACACTCAACGTGTTGCCTTCATCATAGATATTCAGCACATAATTGAGCTGCGACTCGTCCGAGAATGTGGCGTATTGTCTCTCCTCTTTAAAGTTTGTCAATGCCTGGACACCTGTAAAGTCTCCAGTTTCCTTGGTATCCAGAGCAGCACGCCAATGTGTGCCGTCATAGAACACGACCGCATCATAGATGGGTCCATGATCTTCATAGTTCTTACTCAGCTCTTCCAATTGCTTGAGTCTCGTCTGGAGATCCTTCTTTTCCCTCAACTTGGCTGTATCATTGGTCGTAGCACTGTTGTCGTTGTTCCACTTGACCAATTGTGCTTGCACTTGATTCACGGCTGCTCGTTGGTCAATGTCGAACTTTTCTTTACGTTCCTTCTTCAGTCTCGTGACTAAGGGACCAGGGAACAAATGGTAACCAGCTACGGTTCCGACGTGATATTTGCCATTTTGGCTTGGTTTCCACTCCGAATTGAGCGTCAACACACGGTCATTGGCCAGTGTTAATTTGCCGTCTTTGGGCTCGAATACTGTGGACGTATCGACGTCTCCGGCGCCTGTGGCGTCCACGATGTCGACGATCTTGGGACGTCCGTCCGGCGTCGTCTGCAACCCGATGGCCCCTGGATCCACGCCCGTGTCGAAGATGGCTACAACGGCATTGCGTCCATCGTAGTCCGGGTATTGCTGCAGGAACCTGTCGGCCAGTGTCTCCTCCTTCGGTAGAAGAGAAGATGTAGGGAACTTCATGATGCGTATCCGCTATTACGACTTCAAACTAAATAGGGGAATGGATCTTTGGATCCACTCCCCTATTCGAAACATCGAAAAACCCGTTGTTTTTTTGTCGTTAGAACTCGAGATATCAACAAAACCCATTGATTTTTGAGCTTAAAAAGACCTCGTACTTAAATGAATTCTGAACTTCCAATAATACAAACTCTAAATAAAATGTATTGGGCTCACGCCTCGTTTAAGTACGAGAGTTTATGTTAAACCCAAAAATCAATGGATTTTTAACCATTCGTTTAAGTACGAGTTTTTTTAAACCAAAAATCTATGGATTTTTAAATTAAGTATACAAGTCGTTTAGTACGAAAAACCGGTTTTGGGTTTCCTGACTCGTACTTAAGGTGCATGAACCCATTCCGATTGATATAGAGAATATATAGGAAGTCGAAATGGGTTCACGCAGTCGTTAAGTACGAGAGATAACAGCCAATCATGGACGAGCAAAATGGTGGTTGCGAGGTAGAATTCTACCATTGATTCTACAAGTAGTATCACAACTTGTCGAATGATGCTGTCGTCCTTGGTCTTGGTAGTTCTTACGAACCGCGTGGTTTTCATCGGGGCAGTAATCACCAACTGAGCGGCGTCTGATGAGGTCATGGCTAAGAGTTTGACTCCAGTCGCAGAGACAACGTCGTAGGAGTGGTGGTGGCCATACGGGAAACTGTACTGAGGTGCATGGAGTAGTGGAGTCTGAGTTTCGGGGAGTGAAATTCAATAACTAGTATCAACCAACTACCTTCAGCAGCGTCAGTGACCACCAAACGTTGATGGTGCGTCTGTAACTTGTCCTCCACGCGATGAAGCCGCAGTCGAGATTTTCGCATCAGTCTGCTCTGCTTAGTCAGTCCGCTTCCCTTCAGATGAACGCAATTGGCATGCACTTGCCAACCTGTGTTTTGAAATCCCAGCCAATAAATTGTGAACATGCAATCGCCATTTCATGATGAGTAGCCCACTGGTATCTCCGCCATTTGATTCGACTTTGAGTCTCCACATGGGATTTACCTTCGCAATTTCGCTATGGAGCACCATATTATCGTCAATGTAAAGCTCGCTGATGGGTGGAACCACCCTCTTCGTTTCTTTCACAGAGCCCACAGGCACTGGTTGCGGGTCGATGTCGGTGCGTGTGTAGTCACACTTCTAGTCTTTGACCATGTCCAGCACAACATTTTTCACGTTCATTCCTTTTTCCTTGACCATAGTCTTGACTTTGCCGACTTGATCACCACCTGATCTGATGTCCCAGTAGTTGTCGATCATGATCACTTTAGTCTTGCCCTCGATGAGAGTGGTTTGGGCTCGGAGAGACTGCCATGAGCATCAACGTGGGGAGGTATTCATTGAGAACAGAAAAGTAGAACCAGAGAGCATCGTCTTAGAGATGGCCGTTGGCAGTAGTGGAGTGAGATGGGAAGCGCGATGGTGTTTTCAATGAGTGGGGGACTTTATCATAGAGCTTTGACGTTCATTTCTCGGTGCGCTTTGCACCCGTAAGACCACTCAAATTCGTTGTCGTTAGCAATGCGCTGGATCATCTCAACGACAGAGTGAGTATGCTTGATCACCGAAATGTGATGGACTCCAGTATAAAGTGGTGATCTCCATCATTGCAAAAATGCTTGATGGTTGGGACTCAGGTGCGTAAGTGAAAGAAAGTACCAAACCATAATACCAGTCGATCTTGATTTACGAAGCTCGTTTAAGCAAAATAGGCAACCACGTTCTGATCGGGGATTGCCAGGAATAGTCTCATTCCTCAGCGCTTAGCATTATCGGTACCTGGTATAAATCACTCGACGAGAAGCTTTGGGACTGATAAATGGCAGGGATAAATGCGTACAAAAGTTCCTTGCGCAGTGACAGACCACTCGTAAAACCGTACGAGGAAGGCGTACCGTTCTACGTACCTCAACTCTCCAAGGTCAAAACCAGCGTCATGTGCCAAGGTAAAACCCAGAAACTCCTTTTCACGTATGAGACGACCGGTAGCACAATCCCTTCGCCACCTAAATCGCTTCCGTATCGGAAGCAGGGTGACCACAGTTTGTACACCGAAGAAAATCTCCTAAGACGTAAAAAACTGATGGAAGATCCAAATGTACTCAAGGCCATCGAGCGGTTCTGGGAGACGTTCTATTGTATTCGTCGAGGCGGCGACACTATCCCAGCACAAGACTATGTGGACGTGTTCATGAAGTTTTACAAAGCTTTGGTCGCCCCGAGTGAGTTCTCCATTGGTGAAGCACGATGCATCGTCGAAAAAGACTGGATTAGAGACTCAATCGATGGAGAAAGCATGTCCAAAGTGCTCTTCTTCGGCGCATTGTTTGAAGTGGTGCGTACAACGTGGGTATTCAACTTGTTCCAAATTCGCATTAACCCTCGTGTGTTGGTAGGCTGACATTTGGACAATTGACATCAGCGCAGAGGAATACGCGTCTTTCCTCAACAAGCTCTTTGAACGAGTGACAATGACTATTTACGATCATGTGAAGCTTCAGTGGATAACTGCGTTTGCTGAGCTCGACAAAATCCGTTCTTTCGATGATCCCACTCCACCTGATGAGGATCCTGGCGACCAGAACTTGGATTGCAACAAGAACCCTGGCACGATAGACCCAGTGTCCGATACCCAAAGACCACCACTAATTCGGAAGACAGTATCAGCAAAGGAGTTACTGCTACCATTAAACCCATTGTCCTCGATATCGAAAGATGTACACCTTCCGGAACTTACACCAGCAAATAGAGAACAATACGACAGCGACGATGGCTGGAGTTCTTCTGGTGACGATTTCGGCAGTAACGACGATACTAGTCGTGATCATCTCTTCGAGCGCGGCCCGACTAAAACGAGACTGGAGCAAGTGCTAGAGGACAGGGAAATGAGATCCGACAATGATCTGCACAGCGAGACGTCAAAGACAAGATCCCAACGATTAGCTCTACCGGAGCTCGCTCCACAACAGGTTTTGCTTCCTATTCCGAGCATCTATTTGAATCCTGATCTGACGGGCGTACATGAAGCCGAGCGGGCTGCGCGTAGACGCCTACGCCATAATGTCAGGTTGGCACAGAGATTGCGTCGCATTACGTTCTAGTACATCGAAACGGTCGAGACTGCCGCTGTAGAAACAATCGTAGTGGGCGTCCCGTACTCGTACTTGATGACTCAAATTTCGTGGTGCAGGGTTGTTTTATCTACTCAATTGAACTCGGAAGCTAGTAGTCTCATGTGGGTGAAGCAAAACAGTCCGAAGAAGACTTTGACGAATGGTGTGCCACGTCTCAAATGACCCCCATGCTGCGAAACTCTTAACAACGAGAGAATGATTTTGCTCACCAACTCCATACCGTGCAACTCCACCCATTAAAACCACAATTCAATGGCATTGACTCGATTATTCGCGCAGAGTTTCATGACTTAGATACAGTACCTCCACACCCTTATAAGAGTGAAGATTAGCCCATCTTCTTCATAGCACGGTCCTTTCGGTTGTGGTTAGCTACTTTGGCTTTGTTCTTGTCCTTCCTTGCTCGTTGGCGCTGTATCTGCTGTGGCGTCAGAGGTTCATCGGGTTTCTTCTCACCTCCTTGTCCCTTGTCTTTCCGTCGAGTAGACTTGTTTTTCGGTCCTGAAGAATTCTGTGGGGGACCGCCAGCAGAGTTAGGCCGCGTAAACTTCAAATCACTAGAGTTTCTATCTTCCTTTTCTTCTTCATCAACACTATCCTCATCGTCTTCATCTTCAGCATTATTCAATGGGGTTTCGCGATTCCGGTTCCTCATGTCTTCCCAGAATGCGTCCTTCTCCTCCTTCGCGCGCATATTCCGGTTCTGTTCACGAATCGCGTCCTGGTCATCTGCACTGCCACCATCACGGACACTAAACGGGACGAAGTCATCAAACTCATCATTATAATCGTCATCGTACTCGTCTAGCGTGGTGACGCCATCATTCCTGCTATCCATGCCGCCGTAGGAACTTTCACCACTTAGCACCCCGTATTCATCTTCTTCTTCATACATTACTATGAGCTGTTTCATCTTTTCTGCCAGTTGCTGGTCCTTCTTTGAAATTTGAGGATCGTAAGTCTTTTCCATCGTCTTCTTGCCTACCCACACTCGGCTAGGGTCAAGTTTCTTGGACTCTTCGACCTTTGGTGTAGGTACTGGCTTACCAGTAATCTGTGCCTCCAGACGTACGAACTCAGGATCGGAACGTTTCAAATCTTGAGGCACATCAAGCAGAACCGGCGGCGGATTGCTTTCCAATAAGAAGTTGATCACAGCCTCTACTTGCAGATTAGAGCTCAAAAGGCAGAGCTCAACGTAGCCCTCCCCTAGATCGGGGAAAAAGTCCTTCACTTGGTTCACCATCGGAGCCAGAACGGCCACTTCAGTATCACCACTTTTAGCTGTAGGCTTCACCTCTTCAACCACAGCACTACTCTCAGGTGTCTTCCATTCCTTCGCATCAACCGAAAGCTTCTTCGGTTTTGTCTCCACAGTTAGGTCGTTCACCAACATTGTAGGAAGAATGCGTCTTCGTGGGAGCTCCTCGATCACCATATCCAGATACGAAAAGTTCTCCAGATCCAATTTGCACCTGTCAAAGTATTCTGCTACCTTGTCTTTGTATTCACATAAGAACCATAGATCACTCAGGTACGATCCATGCTCAGCATTGTCCTCTAAACAACCATTACTGAGAGCATGTAGTCCAGCCAGTAGTTCTTCTCCATTTGACCCTGTCTTATGCATCACAGCATCCACACACCTTCCTAGCACCAACAAAAGTGCATGTCTGGTCTCCGCAATCACCAGAGTCTCTTGATTCTTCACGTCTTCATCAAATGTCAATAAATGTTGTTGTAGAGCTGGCAGCATCGATTCGTAGCATCTCACTAGTCCACAAAGTAGCGACTGGTCTTGTTTTGTCAGCTCCGTCTCCAGATCCTTCCCATCCAATAGCAACAGCTTCGTCACAGACCTGGATACCGTCATGCCACTAATTGACAGACTCAGCTCATAGCAGCGTTGAATCCTATCCTTCCCTTGACCATGTTTCACGGTATGTAGGCTGTTAAGTTGCTGGATGTAAAGTTGCCGCAACATTTGGATAGAAGTTGACAATGCAGCATCAATTTTGACAATAGCGTCCAATAATTCCGCCACTGCGTCGGCACTTTTGACGCTGTAAATCTGGCAGAATGGAGCCAATCGCGTGATATGGAGCAGTCCACAGCTACTTGCCAATTGCAGCAATTGTGGGGCGTCCACGAGTCGCAAAAATAACGAAAACACGGCGTGACTGTCGACGGCTAAAGATCTGGCAGTAGCGACGTCCGGACGCGTCTGCAACGTCGTCCCGCGCGTGAAAAAGTCGTCAAGAATAGGGAGAAGATGCTGGAGCTTGTCAGTGTCGGAGAGATACGTCTGTAGCTCGGTGTCGGAGGCTGATGCGAGTTCGGGTAGCGACGACATCTTAGCGAGATATTTCCACTAGCGCGCAAAATTGACAGTGAACAGCCAAAATTTGAGAATAAGGTTGTGAGTGATGGTCAGAATGTTCCTCGGCATATTCTGTGTGGTGAAACGTGAAATTTAGAGTTCTACTGTAACATTCCAATTTCCACTTAAGTTCGATAGTCTCCACCCCTCGTAGCGTATCAAAAATGCAAGGAGCTCGTCGCAGCGTGACTCTGTCGCGTGCCTTGCGCGCGCGTCAGCGTCTGTTTCCCTCTCTCTCTGTCGTCTCCACCTCGTCCTCCACATCGTCATGCATCTCGTCCATTGAATCGCGCAACTTGCACGCGTCTAGCGCCACTCTGGCCGGCGGAAGACGTGCCACAACGGACGACTCGGAAGCCGCTCTGGCTCAGCAAATGATGGACTTTATGAAGCTCGCAGAGGAGGAGGAGCTCTCTCCTTCGACGGACGAGGCACTTTCTACCGTACAGGCCGAATTGCCAGTCAGCGGCGTCGTTATGGGCGTGCAGAACGGACTTGCGCGCGTCTCAGGCCTGCGGCACGCCACCATCGGCAGTGTCGTGGACGTCGCGGACGCCACTGGGCAGTCATTATGTCAGGGACTCGTGCTCTTCCTGGAGAAGAAGGCAGTGCATGTGGCGTTGCTTAATAGCGACTCTACACATCCTGTGACCAAGGGAATGGACGTGCAGTTGCAGCGCGAGCAGCTCGAGATCACAGGCAGTGTTGCGGCCTTTGCTGGAGCTGTGGTGGATCCATTGGGACGACCTGTGCAACTAGATGAGGGGATCCAAGAGCAGAAAACGGTGGCTAATGACCGCGTTAAGGTGACGTGGGGAGCACAGAGTGTGCCGGGTCTCATGGCTCGCGCGCCACTGCGCTCGCCGTTCGAGACTGGCTTATTGGCTGTGGATTGCCTGCATCCCATGGCTCATGGACATCGGTTTGGAGTGCTGGGACCCAGGAATTCAGGCAAGACCCGCGTGGCACTGGATGTGATCGCACACCAAGTGGCGAGGGCCAAGAAGCAAGGTGAACTGCCGCCACAATTTGTCTACGTGTGCATTGGGAAGAGTGCGGCAAGGATTCATCAGATCCGAGATGCGCTGAAAGTGACGGGAGCACTGGAATACACGACGGTTATCGCCTCGAGTGACCGCGACTCACCCGTGCTGCAGTACTTGACACCGTTCACCGGTTGCGCGGTTGCAGAGTTTTTGATGTACAATGGCAGATCCCCACGCAGTGTCGTAGTGTATGATGACTTGGCCACACACACGACAGTGGTGGAGGGGCTGGTGCAGTCGCTGCATTTGCCTCGCGTCGCCCAGATCAGTCTTAGCGCACATGCCGTACTGATGGAGCGCTCGGCTCAATTCAAGGGGGCTTCAAGGAAGGAGCAAGGGCCGTCGCTCACATCGCTGGTACTTGTGGATGCTCCGGATAGTCAGGAAATACCGTCAGAGTTTCAAGAGCGTGTGACGTCTCTTGTTGACGACTACGTTGGCCTTGAATCGTCGCTGACGCGCAATCGTGTGTTTCCTCCGGTGGATGTGCTGGCACCGGGTGCGTCGGTCCGTGGCCCACCATTCCAATCGGCAACGCGCTGGACTTTTGTGAGTCGCCTGCGTGCACGAATCAATGCTGCTGCGCAAGTTAAGCAAAATGTAGAGGTTGCACGCAAACTGGGATTCGAGACCGAACCCGAGGACGCTGAGATGCTGGAGTTCCTGGAGCTAGTGCAGCAGTTTTTCACGCAGAAACCGTTATTGACGACGACGTTACCGAGTCCCGAACAGACAGCACCGGCGGAGTTGGAGACAGAGCTTGGTGCGTTTTTCTTGACAATTGTGGACATAGCACATCTACCTGGCAGCGACGGTGTTGAGGACGCACCTTTGAATTTGTGGGAGTTCCTTCACAACGTTGTGGTCACACTGTCCCGGGAAGAAAATCGTGACATTTTGCACCAATTGACTGCACATTCGCACACCAAGGCATGGTCTCTGGATCTGCAAGAGAATGTGGCTATGGCACTTTTCGAGGAACTTGAGGCAATCAAGCGGCGCAGAACACAGGAATACAAGAAAGAACAAGCCAAGCGCAAGCAGTATCTGCGAAAGCTTCAAGAACGCAAGGCTGGCAACACGGAACAAAGTAAGACTTAATTGTCAGTTTTGATCTGTGCGATTGACTTGGGTAGATATATCATGGCTGGTTGGTGTTCTGCAGAGGTTTGTGGACCCTGATGATAGAAGTGGTAGATTAGACATGGACGTTGCTATGGAGGACATGGGCTCAAAGCAGTATTCTAAGCGTAAATGCAGTTTTACGTGTCTGGCGAAAGGATAGCACAGATGTCAGACTTCGTTGTACGTAACCATTAGGCCAACTTATTGAACGTATCCAAGATTTTTACATTTAGTAGTTTGGAGGATTGCAATCGAGAGGTTCTCATATTAAAGTATACAAGATATTTTCTAAAAACTATCTAGCAAGAGAAACAGAAGTAACCTTACTGTAACATCTTTGCTCAAATTTTTAATCTTTTTAATAAAGATGAAGCAAAGATGTTACGTTTATTTTAGCTAAAAAGCGCAGTGGGCTCTCAGGATACGTATAATGGTCAGAGGAAGACTGCAGCAAGTTTATTATAACAATAAATTTGTAGATTGCTTAAAATAGTTCTGAAGTACATTTTTACAGTGCATGTATTAGTGTTGTGAAATGTAGGAAACACTGGGAAGCAGAAGCTCGTGCGCACAATACTGAGCAGCAAAATCCACTCTGGGGGTTCTCTGTGTTAGCAGGAATCTTAGAAATTGAGTACTAACTCCTTCAACTCACAACTTGTTTCTCCTACTCATAAAAATGAAGTTTCCGTACTATGTTGCCCAACTGTGGTAATCAGTACAATTTAATATGCCGTAAACTTCAAAGCAGAAGATAGGATAGGTATTTGTTTTCCTCTTAGCGGTGTCTATCAAGCCTAACTTGGACATTAGCGCCCGCACCATTCGACTGAAGAACATGCGACTGCTGCACCTCGTGTTGACTATCTTGATCACGTTGATTTCTGTCAGCAATGATATCACAATCGCATCACGACGAGTTCGGAATCGACCCATAACACTCAGATTGCCACCCGAAAGTTGACAATTGATGAAATGACGTCGGAGGAAAGAAGAGGAGGACGTGGTGGTGGTGGTGGAGGAGGTGGAGGTGGTGGAGGAGGAGGAGGTGGAGGTGGAGGTGGAGGTGGAGGCGGAGGAGGTCATGGAGGTGGTGGCGGGGGAGGAGGACATGCAGTTTCGACAGGTGGTGGTGGAGGACATGCAACCTATGCAGGAGGTGGAGATGGAGGTGGAGTCTCTGGAACCACCACTACAAGAGGAGGAATGGAGTGGGTCCAGTTTACGGAACTCACACTAGCATTGGGCTAATGAACACCAACCATGTTACGCACGACAACGACAAGAAGAAGAAAAAGAAGAAGTGCAACCGATTTTTTAACTGGTGGAAGCGACTTTTTAATCCAAAGATGAAGAAGTGTCCGAAGAAGGAAGACGAAGAGAAGCGACTACGAGCTTAAGTTCTATTGTGCCTGCATTTGAAGTTTCTTGGTTACTATGCTGATGTTTCTAGTAGCACATCACAAACCACAATTTTCAAGTAACGTGTACTCCAAAGTACAGAGAAGAATTTGAGTTGATCAGCTTTAATGTATGTGGCTTTGTCGAGCTAGTAGATGATGTCAATACATGTATTTCGAAGTACAGTCAGAAGGTACTCATGTGAGCTTTGTCATTTTTGGAAGTTCACCAGAATGTGTATTTGCACCTGTGCAGTCTCCGTAAACTTCAAAACCAATGATAACGCTACTGACCTATGCTAATAGTTGCCGACGTGTCTGCCAGACTTACCTGCAGGTGTATTCCCTGCTTCTCGTAGACATGCTAACCCAAGACTGAATAATCACCTTTTCCTCCAACTCGCGCTGGGCAGAAACATGCGTAAACCAGAGCACTTACCGTGGCAGTTATCATCACTGATACATATATCATGATTTCACAGTTTGTGATTCACAGTCACCGCTGTGAAAATCACCACGGCAAGCATAACAACATTCATGACACGGGCATCTGCTGGGCGCCTAATCAGAGGAGAGAAGGTGTGGAGGAGAGGGACGACAAAGAGGGAGGATTAATAAGATAAGGAATTAAAGTACAAAGGGTCAAGTTTACGAAACTCATACACCACTAGCATCACGCATCGTGACCGACTTTTTAATCTGTGGAGGCAACATGTAGGTCGAGAGACGAGCAAATATCCGAAGGATAAAAAGACGATGACAACGACTTCGAGCTTGGATTCTATTACTTCATAATGATACACTGCATGCAGTCAAGGTTCTTGGCAATCAAATTGTTGGTAGTAGCGCGCCGTACAACTTTTGCTGTGGATACATGACCCCATCAGCTTCAAAGCCAAAGATAATGCCAGCCGGTATGGAGACCACCTCATCAGAACAACACCACTCTGCAATTCGTGCTGTCCAATCCACTACTGATACTGTGAACCAGAAGCATGAGGCTGCTCCACCTCGTACTGGTATGCGCATGTACCCTGGTGGTTATCAATACCAGTATCACTGTCACCGCCACCGCAGCAGTAACGACCAGGTCGTATTCGGTCCATGACACGGATCGCATCGTCACTCGCGAGCTATCTAGCGATAGCACGGAATTAGAGGAAAGAAAAGGGAAAGGTGGAGGAGGGCGAAGCGGAGGACGACGAAGTGGGGGTCAAGTTTACGGAACGCACACCAGCATTGGGCTAATGAACACCAACCGCATCTCGAGTGACGGGGAGAAGAAATGCAACCGATTCTTTAACTGGGTGAGGCGCCTATTTGGTCGTGAAACCAAGAAATGCCCAAAGAAAAAAAGCGATCGGAAGCTTCGAGCGTACTAAGTCTGTGAAGATTCGTGGACAGGCTTCTGTCGTCTGGTTTACTAATTTGATCGTGGGATATACTCAGGAAGCCGTCATATTAAGATGTTCAAGACTTGCAATTCAACTGAGTTTACGGAATTGTCCAATGTTACCTCATACTAACGTTTCTGCTCTGAGGGACAATGGTCTACAGTGCAGTACATGGTTTATACTGATGTAGCATAACTAGTTAAATCTACTTTGTCCTATAGGCAATCCTTGCTCTGATGCCGCTTTCATCCAAAAGAGATTCAAGTGTGCGTTTGCAATATACCTAACGCGCAAGAAGAATGTAAAATAACGCGATGTTGCCTTACTTGTACCAAAGTCTTCCAATAGCGTCCAACATGAAAACACCTATTCGTGGGTCCCTCAACAGAAGCGCACAACAAATGATCTAAGCAGAGTTTCTTGTGTGGTGATATTAGCGTCAGTATTACTTCTGAGTCTTCTCCTTAATCTGCGTTGCAATGAACGTGGTGCAATGTTGTAAGGGCCAGCGCGCCAATGCCAATTCCAAACATGAGTAGGTGAGCCACAAACTGACACGCAGAACTCCAGGTAATAGATCCGTTCCGGCAATGTATACAAGTGTCCCCTGTTCGCATGATGATACAACAGATCAGTCGGCATGTTCAGTCAGACAGATAAAATAACAGCAATTAGCAACGTACCGAGCCTACGGCAAGCAGTAACCCCATAGTTTCATTCGTGACAGGCACAGCTGCTAGCACCACGATTGCCCCGATAAAAGCTGAGAGTGCGCTCAGGAAATTAAAGAGAATAGCTTGGAATGGAGTGAAGCCTGACTCGACGAGGATGATAAAGTCGGCGAATTCTTGTGGCAACTCGTGCAGAATGGCCGAGACAGTGACGGACACACCGAGTGAATCATCACAAGCAAGGAATGCAGTGGAAATCAACACGCCGTCAACGAAGTTATGAAACAGATCACCGAGTAAGATGATGTACGCCATGGGCTTGATGGTTCGCCAGTCCACTTTCAAGCTGAAGGTTGACTTACTCAACGCAGTGCGTTCCGAGGGTGTTAACGTGTTATCAGCAGTGTAGTTGCCAGTCTCGGGTGTTTCTGATTGTTTACCAGCAGCATCGTTCGTGGGAGATGATGTGTGTGTGAAGCTCCGTCCTGCACCGTGCTGATCCAGAGCTCCAGTGCCATTTCCACAACCACCGCGACGACAAACCCGGCCGTGAACATCATGCTCAATGTGAGATCCATCTGGCCGTATTCGCTGTAAAACTCGATCGATTCCGGAAGCACGTGCAAGAACGCAGCGCCAAACAGCGCTCCAGCGGAGAGTGCAATCATGGCGTCCATTACTTTCGTGAGTAGAGTGAAACGGAATATCATCAAGAGGATGCCAACGATCGAGAGGATCGCAACGATCGCAACAGCAGCCATGGTCTTCCCCCACACTGCCACGGATGCTTTCCTAGATGAAGATGTTTCTTCATCTTCCGCTTCTTCCTCCGCAATAGTCAGCGCTACTCCCACCTCTTGTTCTTCAGTGTCAAGTACTTGCATGCCGAACTCCTCGATCGCGTTGTGTTGCATGTGGAACGCATAGAACCCGGCTTCATCAACGACCAAATTGACAGTCATAGTTTCCGACGCAAGTCGGCGACGACTATGACCTCCCGATCCGTCACAATGGTCAATGTGCCACGTATTGTTCGGATTCGCCTCGCACTCGGCTTACAGCTCAGCCAATTCCTCAGCATTGTTGCGTTGCACGACATACAGCAATTGGTCAGTTGGTGCCATATCCCGTGAAGCCTTGACAACATTGCGAGGCAGTGACACATCGTCCAGCAAAAGAGTCGTCTTGTCCACGGACGCCTCGAGGTCTTCTAACGTGACACTATCGGTCACTGAAATGTTCATGGGCAGAACAAACACGGCCATGCTTTCCGTGTTATTGACGAAGGAGATCGTGTAGGTTCCATTTTCAAGAGCCATGGCCATCGACAGCTCCCACGAGATGCCTCCAGCAGGACATGAAGCAGTCGTTCCGGCTGTAGCGACACACTCGACCCTTTCACTTTCATATCCTGCTTCACAGTGACAATGATTGCCATGAAGTTGACCATGTCCGCTGCATTCTTGTGCTGCAACGGGTGACAAGATCACAAACGTGACTAGTAAAAACGCGAGGACACGAGACATCAGCTCGAATTGGCAAATGACTGATCATGGAGATCCCGCTCGAACGAAGAGGGTAGAACTCCGGAGACACATTATCCGACGGCGAGATGAAGTTGATGGTTGAGTGGACGAGGTATCCGATGAGTTATCCGACGGCGATGATGCGCCTAGAGATTAAAAGATTAATCATGTCAACAACTTGTCCGACGGCGGAGGTCTCGCTGTCCGCGCATCCATCCACTTAGTCAACTTGTCCAGGTCGACGAGCTCCATTCACCAGTTTCCAACTTACCACGACGCTGTCAATCGCTACTGCCATGAAGTCGTTCATCACTGCCACGATCGCTTTGGTTGCTCTCCACTGCTGCAGCCCAAACCTCAAACTCGTCGGAGTGCACGGCCGAAGCTCTGACGTCTGCGAGGAACGCATGCGATTCGGTCGCGGATGTCTCGCAGCTCAAGTGTGACAGCGAAGCATGTCATGAAGCTCTTCACTCGCTCGTGGAGGACGAAACCCGTCAGTGCTACGTCGACCTCGGTCTTGGCCCGGTCACTGACCTCGATTACTACGTTCTGCTCGATGAGTTCTGCCACGGAGACGGTGCTGACCCGGCCGATCTATCGGCCAGTTCGACGGCCGGTAGCAACTCGACTAGTTCGGGTACTGGCGGCACAACGGTGGGCGACCATGACCACGACCACGACCACGATGACCATGACCACGAAGAGTCTGGGTCAGCCTCGTCGAGTTCATCCGCTGCAACCGTTGCTCAGTCGCTGGTGACATCGCAGATCGTGGCTCTCGCTGCCGTGACGATGCTCATGTAAAACCCAACAAGTGCATGCTTGTCATTCTAAGGTTTCACGCTGCGTGATTCTCGTCAACTACGACTTTAATATAACGTTTTGACCCGATGCTGAGCGTACTAAGGTGAAGGTTTTTGTCATTATTGTTGCAGGTACCCCATATATGTACATACTTGAACACCACGTCGTGTGAAATTACACGACTGAAGTAAGATAAGCGCTTTCTTGGCGACCCGATCAACACACATCAAAATCCATGATCAACGTGGGTAATCCTTCCAGGTTCGTAAAGACCAGATAAGTTGACGATGCCCACGAGACCTCCTAGCAGCCAACGACTTAGAACCACCACATTGCTGTTGACAAAATCGTTCACTGGTGACTTGTGAATTGGATAGATTGCAATACTTTCAGTACCTCAGTGGTATCACCAGAGGAGAGTAAGAATGACTTGGTCGGCGGTGGATTCCTATCTGTCCTTTTATCAGCAAACCAGCCAAAGCCCAATAAAGTAGTGATCGATCATGCGGCGAATACTTGCGAAAGGCCGATCGCTAGGCACATTCCTTTTCCACCGAGATGACATAACTCATACGTATCTCCGTCAGCAACAGAACCATGAGCACATGCCGTGTTTAGTCAGTTAGCTTTGAATGTCATTGAGCAATCGCAAGCAGCAGCAAGTTGATTAAAAACGACACGAACAATGCGAAGGTACACTCGATGACAAAGTATTGACTTCGCGAACTTTGCGCTTATTGTGTCGTTTCACTTGTGGTTGCAATAAAGCAGAATGGAAGGATATGTTGTACGGCATAATGACTGCACTGCACCATCAATCCCGACAGCTTGTGTCATGACACAACTCTCGACATGAGCGCTTGACCCAGTTTACTCAACTCAGATCCGTTGTAGCAAGTGTGTAGATAAGTGTTCCCATTAGGAACATCAAGAAAGCTGCAAACAGCCCTCCTATCAGCCCTTCTATGATATAGAGGCCTTCTTCGGGATGTTTCTCAACGAATGCTTGCGCGCTCTTCAGCTGTGCCGTAGTAGCCTTGGTTGGGTTCTTACCCACAAGAGGTTTGATGTTTCGAAGGTCTGGATCACTATCTGCAAACTTTCGCATCTTCATCAATTCGATTTCGCTCACTGAACGTGGTATCTTCTTCGAAAGGTTCGATACGGCGATTTTTGTTTGCCAAGATTAGGGATGGACTTTGACACGGACTTGAGGTCCTCCAGGTTTGATGACTTCGAAATAGACTTGAATTTGATGAAGTCAAACATTCTCTCTTCGTTGTGTGACTCGATGCCATTGACTTCTGGAAGATGAGAACGTGTACCCCTGAAATTGACCCCGTTGGCGCCGTCCTTCTGGTTCTCGTTTAGGATTCTAGCGTTTGTATTTGTATATCCGCTGTGGCACCCAACTAGAATAACCACTGTTAAAATCACGAAGTAGAAGCGACGCATGAAAGAGTTGTTGGACGAGAGTGAATAATAATCTTGTGTTAGAGTGTTTCGACAGGGAGACAGAATGGGAGTGGACCCTATTCGCTGCCTCTTCATTATGGAGAGGCAAACTTGCATCACGAGCGACGACGATCGTGGGATAACGAAGTTAAGCTTTACAATATACTCGATGAATCTCGCATAACGGTATTTTTAATGTCACGTATTAATACATGTAAAAGAGTGTTGCTTCTAGATACGATCTTCCGAGCTCGTCTACCAGTTCAGCAAAGACTAACGGAGCCTCTTCTTCAAGTACTAGCTTCCAGTACTAGATGATTTACGAATGAGACTGACACTACGACTACTAACTGTTCGGTATTGGATACACTGGCGACCCTGGTGT
>PCFV01000399.1:0-28659 GCA_002812785.1 Phytophthora litchii | reverse complement strand
GCGTAGCGGACGCCCCAGAACACTAGTTGATTTGCAGTTAGCCGATCCACTGTCTTTGTTTCCGGTACTATAATGCACACCCTCTTACTTTTACATACTCAGTACTTAGCATTAATTAGGCAGCAGAACATGATACCTAGGTCAACAGGAATAGCAGGAAATGGAGATATCGAGGTAAGCTTATCGGGAGGGACGAACGTATTAGGGAAAGGGCACGCTAGTGTTGCACCTGTCAAAACGGGTTTTACGCTCTGAATTTATGAGAAACCAAATGCGATGTCTTGGTCGACTAATAACGGGATGAACACATTGCTTTTGTTCACAGATGATGTTTTCTTGATTGGTCGATATCTATGCTGTCACCCGGAATGAGGGAAGAATGCCTTGACCGAGGGATTGTAGGTTGGGAGGATAGCACGCAGTGTTGGGCATGGCATCTATATGAGGTGTTACGCTTTAGCTAAAAGTGTATATGCACTTTGAGCACACATTTATTAAACGACGAGTAAAATGCTGGTTTTTACTGTACCTCTGGTCAGGATCATATGATATGAGGTAAACGAAGGAACGTGTTGATGATGAACAACCGTAAACTCTAGTGATCAACTCCGTATGTTTCTTAAAAAGGTGAAATCTTCTTCTAAAAATTCTCTAAGGTACCTATATGCAGCTTGTAGTTCATTGTTGGACCATGACAACGTGCAATACCTGAATAATCATTAAATAACATGTTCTGTCTAATATACATCGTTAGAGATCAAACTGAGAGGAGATTGGGAGACCATCAGTTTAAAACGAGAAGAGTCCATACCATAAAATATCCGACCTCCGACCTACCTAACCCTAAGCAAAGCCAGGTCAAATCGAGGGGGTGTCACCTTTAACTATCACCCAGCCTCACCCCAACTACCCTAGAGATGCAGGTGACAGAACCCTAAGCCCGCTACGGCTCGCAAGTCGAGCCTTCGCTTGCCTCAAGGGCACCGTTGGGTCCTGGGTTTGCATCCGCGTGCTTCGCACACGGCCTGCAAACCGCAGGCATGGTCACTGACATCCACCCCCAGGTTCCGACCAATCAGAGAGCCTGATATCGGAATATACTTGAATGGACTATACTGGATATGTGGTCGGATGATTTGCTCAATTTTACTAGAGTTTTGTAATGGTCGCACTTAAGTACGGTCGGATAAGTGATGATATTCTACCATATGAATTGAAGAAGGTTGTTAGGATGCTGGAAAAGACAGTTCGGTCGATCCTAGTTTCGATCATAACGATAGGCAATGCAGATTTGTGCACAATCTTGCGTTCTGCAGAGAACGATAGATGGGAATGTGGAGTTCAACTACACGTACCAGCTTACGTACAGGGACATCGGAAACAGTTCCAACGCGCAATACACCAAGCTCATTCCTTATTTTTCCTTGTTCAGGAAACACGCGACAACGATGAAGTTCATCTACCAAGTTCTGGCTACGGTTGCGCTAGCGGCAAGTTGTGTCGCTGCTTTGGAGAACGGTGTTATGCTGGGCATGAGGTTCGGTGAACCCCACGGCGAAGAGTACTCGGACTTGGATCAGGTCAGTCCTGGACAAACCGTGCAGGCCATTTCAATCCGCTCGGGTAAGCGCGTTGATGCCGTCATCCTCGATATAACAGATCCATCTGGAACTACAGCCACCCTACATCACGGTGGTAAACATGGCGATCTCAACAGACTAACCCTGGACGACGGCGAGTATATAACTAGCTGGGAGGCGCAATGGGGTGACGACGGTGACCGCATCCAGTACATTGCGTTCGCCACCAATAAGGGACATACCATCTCTGGTGGTATCGCCACGGGTAACAGCGGCAAGGAGAGCGCTCCGAAGGGTTACCAGTTGGGTGGCTTCATTGGCTATTCCGGTCGCGAGCTTGACCAGGCAGGCGCCATCTGGACAAGCATTGAGCCGGTGGAGAATCCTTGAGGTACGTAGGTGCTGAAGAGATCGAAAGCGTAATCGAACTCGTCAACAAACCGATTAAGTGTTCGTGGTGGAAGGACAAGACAGACTACATTACTTCCTATGGTAGTATCAGGTTGATAACGGACCGACGATGATCAAAGTTTGTTTGCTTATATTGTTTGTGCTTACGTCCAACTATTCCTTACAAACTAAGCCGATGTGGACTTCGAAACATTAAGCTTGCGTCTCCCGTACTCATTTGAATTGGGGACTATTAGTGTTCCCAAGCACACAGGATATTAGTACAAGTTGGAGAAGAAATAACAAACGTTGAAGAATACATTGCGGTTCGTGCCACATGAACAATACGAAACGACATTGATTTTCGTGAAAGTAATCCATTACTAGTTAATCAAGCTTCCTTCCTATAGAGGACCGGGGGAATTCGCAATTCGAAGCCAACAGAAAATACGAACAAACCAGTATTACTACTGTTCAACAACCCACAAAGTTTATTACAAAGTTAACATGGTGTGATGGCGATAATACTCATTATACTGAAAACACCTCATGGAGTGCTTCCAACATAAGACTAGATAGTTGGGCTGGTAGTGCTTTTGCATTTTAATTGCTTGAGTTAATGTTAAAGTAAGTAAAAACGGTGAGGCAGTTCAGCCAGCAATGCTGTCCTACCAATATATTGTACGCTATTCTCCCTGACCAAAGTATCCCCTTCGTTCCCGCATATATCACCCAGTGTCTTATGTGGTTGACATAACGGAAGTGGTCCACTTCACGTCCATCTTTGGTGTACCATTGGTGTACAGTTTTCAATAAGCAGTGGACGGAGATGGCGACACCCGCGAAGATCGAGGGCGCCGTGCCCAAGAAGGTCTATATGCACTACGAGGAGGGCAGCGAGGCGCAGACACTGACGCTCAAGATGACGCTGCCGTCCAAGTGGGCAGGTCACACTGTGGACTACCTCAAGCAGGTGCGTTGAGCTACTGAACTGCCGCCTTGGAGCTCCTTGTGACCTGCAGCTCCAGTTCTTCGTAGAGCACTACAACAACAAGAAGCCGGAGAATGTGCTGGACGCTGATCAGATGCACCTGGAGAAGAAGGGCAATGCGCTGCTGTTCGGTGACGAGCTGCTGCACACGGCTGTGCACAAGTACGACGATCTGTTCCTCAAGGCTGGCGCCTCCACGCTCAAGCCCGTGCGCGTTGAGAGTGAGGGGCAGAATAGAAATTTATTGTTATTGGGCTGTTTAATGTGCTAATTGTTGCTTTATATCCTGTAGAGAGTGTGGCGCCCGCTGTGGCAGACAAAAAATACCTGCAGTGCAAGAACCACGGCTGCCAGAAGAAGTTTTTGGAGGAGGAGAACAACGACCAGGCGTGTCGTCATCATAGCCTGCCGCCGCTGTTTCACGACATGAAGAAGGGCTGGCAGTGTTGCTCGTCCAAGATGGTGTACGACTGGGACGACTTCGAGAAGATCGAGCCGTGCATCATCGGTCGCCACTCAACGGTGGGACCCAATGAGAAGTTCGCGGCGTCGCCCACCGTAGCGGCGGCGGAAAACGCGGCGGCTACTTCAGTGGGCACTGCTGCATCACCGCCAGCACCGCTAAAGTCGATCGACGACTACAATCAAAAGAATCCGAACGCGGTGACTGCCGTCTCAGCGGCCAAGGACAGCCAGACGGCGCCGCCACCAAAGCGTACAGATGGCAAAGCGAACTGTGTCAACTACGGTTGTCAACAAGAGTATGTAGTGGCTGAGAACAGTGAGACGTCGTGTAGACACCATGCAGGTGCACCTGTCTTTCATGATGCCAGCAAGTACTGGAGCTGTTGCCCGAAGAACGTCAAATACGACTTCGACTCGTTCCTCAAGGTGCCCGGCTGCATCGTGTCTGCGCACACGGACGTCAAAACGGCTTAGATGGAGTAGAGACAGTAAATCAATGTGGTGCACAAGCTCATTGATTTTTTGGAGACCCAAGTTCCTCAACATGGTGATTTCCAGCAACAAGTATGATAGTGTGTGCTCCTCTTTGCTCCAACTGGGGTTTTGCTCGTTCACTTTGAACTGGAAGTAACCTTCTCGTGGCGTCCAACCCGAGAGATTCGTATGAACAAGTTAGACGTCTCAGTCGGGGTTACTTTGCTACTACTGCGTTAGTAGAACTCCTCGTCTACACGGTTAATCTCGTCACGGACACGATTGATCTCTCCCAGGTGTTTTTCCTTCAGGTGGAGTACCTCGGCGATCCGAGCGCGGTTACGAGACCATTCCTGCTCCTTGGCACCCTTGACGAGCTCAGCCACCTTTGCAAGACTTTGTTCACGCATAACATCTTCTTGAGCAAGCAGCTTTCCGATGTGAATATCGTGTGATCCATTGATGGCATTGTTCAGGGCATCTCGGTCATTCAAAATGGCGCGGCATTCGTCAGTCAAATAATCATCGTCCTCTCCATCATCAGATGCCATTCTCTCCAGCAGTGCAACAGCAAGCTGGCTGACATTTTCAAAGAAATTATTCTCAAGAACTTCGATCGTCCTGAAGTGCTCGGTAGCGATATCGCGTGCTTCGGAGCCTACTGCCTCGATAGAGCTTTCCATAGCAGTGATCAACTCCTGAGCTGTCTCCACTACGTCCGACTCGAGATTCATGAGCTCACTGTGTAGTGTATCACTGGAAACCTCTGCATCATGAAGAATCTGTAGCCCCACTGCAGACCCCGATCCATCAGCATCCGATGCCGCAGAGCTGTGAGAAGTAGCAGCTTGCTTCAAAAGGTGCTTAGCTGTACGACGATGATTCTCCACTGCTCGAATGCTTGCTTCTTGAGCATCAGCTTGAAGCTTCTCGTATGTTGCCTTAAAATTGTCCACTTCCTTGGTCAAGGCCGAGTGTTTTTCAAGTAGAATGAGCTTGACGTCCTCTGCAGCTGCCTTAGCCTTCTCAGTGTAGTCATCAATAATGTTGCGTAGTCCTGGTAATACCTCAATTTTGGTCATCTCGGTGTCCTCCTTGAACATGTCGATCAGCAAAGTCTGTCGGGCGAAGAAATGAGGATAAATTCTCACAAATGAGACATCAAAGACATCAATTTGGTGCTCGTACCTCAAGAATGATTACATTCGCGTCCTTGAGCATACTTAAGTATTTCTGCTGCTCAGCTTCTCGCGCGAGAGCTGCATCTTCGATAGCCTTCACTTCCTTTAATTCTTCCAACTCGTCTTGATACTGCTCACGTGCTTGGACTGTTTCGTTATCGTCTACAAGGGCGTAGTCCAGATACTGGAGCTTCTCCAAATGAGCGAGCAGGAATCTACAACCCAAGTCCAGTTATCCTTGTGAACATTTAACATTTATCACACTAAATACTCACGGTCGATATTCCGGGTCAGAACACACCGGATTTCCATTCAAATTGAGTACGCGCAACTTCTCGAGGCACTTCAAATACAACAGTCCTTCCGTGGATGGCAGTAAATTGTTCCCTATCGACAAAACCTACTCAAGTATAAAGTCAGTGAGCGACTACACTTCGAAAGCAAAGACATTTGGTACCTGAAGCTCCTTTAGTGAATCGAGGTTCTCGAGTTTCGAGATGCAGTTATTGTAGAGACTCAAGTCTGTCAGCTTCACGAGGTTTTCGAGACCTTTGATAGTAGAAATGTTATTGAACGACAGATCAAGCCACTCCAGATGAACAAGGTGACCAATTCCGTCAATTTCTTGCAGCACATTGTTGTCGAGCTGTAGTTTCACAAGGTGACGCAATGTCTCGAGGTTTTCCATCTTGAAAATGTTCTGGAACGACAGTGATAGCGTCTTGAGTTTAATGAAATCGACACTTTGGTCAGCCTCATTGATCGCGTTATTGTTGGCAGGGTCCAAGTCTACGCAGGCTACTTTCTTGATCAGTTCGTCACTGATCACAGCCACTTCCGCGTGTCTGACACCTAGTCGATGCATGACGTACTCACTCCTAGCACAAGCTCTCACCACGTATTTGATGAGATATCGATGAGATCGATGAGAGATACACAGTCACTGTCTACTTCAGATCGATGCCAATGGGACGAGACACTCAGTGCGATGCCGTCGCCGCTCTCACCAACCACCCCCTGAAATAGGGGGCACTGCACGAAACGGATCAAGTTGAACGCGTCATTGATGAAAGCAGTGATAACTATGGTTTTTGTGGCTAACTAGATGTCCATTGTCGAAATTTCAGCTCCGTTGAACCAACCGTGCATCTTGGCTTGTCATTTGAAGTTCATCCGGTCAACTTCCTCCTCTGTAGGTGAAAATGGGCTGTGTAAGCTCCGTGCAACGGCATCTGGCTGACGAGAATGCTAATGAGAGTGAGGCATCATGCAGTACATCCTCTCAGTCGGTACACTTTGTAAAGACCCCAAGTGTGGCTCAAGTGCATGAGGGAGTATTATCCGAGATGGTTCGCTTCCGTCGACCAAACATTCGCGACTCTGCTGGTTTTGATGTAGTTGACAGTGAAGAAGTGACGCTGTTGATTCGCGGTGCTACTGATGGTCCCCACTTGCTACCAGAGGAGCAAGATATCGTTGTAACAGCACTCAGAGGTAACGTGATTTTCTCGTGCATGCAAACTGAGCAGCTCCAATCTCTGGCAAAGTGCATGTTCGTGCAGGAGGTGAATGCTGGGGCAACAATTATCACTGAAGGTGAAATTGGAGACAAGTTCTACGTGGTGCGTTCCGGTCGATTCGACGTAGTTGCGAACAACGGACACACAATCAACCGCCTGGTTGTTGGTTCTACCTTTGGCGAGCTAGGATTGATCTACCGTGCCAAACGCACAGCTACGGTTATCTCGGACCCCAAGGTTTCTGGATCGCTATTTGCTCTGCCTGGTAAATACTTCCGATATGTAGCAGCTCAGCGATCGTTAGAAACGTACCAAAACTCGTTGGATGCGCTCAAAAAGGTGAATTTGCTCAGAAGTTTGACTGCGGAACAGCTAGAGGTAGTCGCGACTTCTGTGTACTCACTGCAATATCGTCCAGGTGATACTATCGTACACAAAGGAGAGCCTGGGCGTGTGATGTATATGATTCAAGCTGGTACTGTCGTGTGCACTGACATCGGAAGTGGAAGTGCTGCAATCGGGAAAGTCGCATTAAAAGAGGGCGACTACTTTGGAGAGCGTGCTTTGTTGTCATCAGAGCCTCGTTCCGCTACTGTCGTCGCAAAAACTGACGTTCGCGTAATTGCGCTGGACCAAACAACGTTCACTTCATTGCTTGGTCCGCTGCAACAAGTGCTGGACTACAACCGCATGTTACGCACACTTGAGAGTATCACCGTGATGAAGAAGGTTCCGTATGCCCTCAAGAAAAAATTGCTAGACTCAGCACGTATCGTTCACTTCGAACCGAACGAAATCATTCTCAACGAAGGAGATGCTGGAAACACGTTTTACATCGTCAAAGAAGGCGAAGCGAAAATACTTCAGAAGCCCAAGTCTCGCTCATCTTCGTCATCTTCATCGTGCTCTAGTCCACCGTCTCCAATTTTCAAGATTACTCCATTGAATAATGACAGCGTGGAGCTGCCCCCACCTCCACCTCTTTCTTCACTAGAGGTAGCTCGAATTCTACCGGGTGATACTTTCGGAGAGCTAGCCATATTGGATCATCGTCGCCAGCCAGCAACGATTGTTGCATGTACGAAGGTGGAATGCTTTGCTCTTACCAGCCGTGACTTTGACAATATTTTCGAGTCTGTGAAGGATGATCTATACGATCTGGCAAAGCAGAAAGAGATCGTCAGTGGTGACAAAATATTTGCACATAGTATCACTTTATCCAGCCTAAAGTACATCTGCGCTGTCGGAATGGGCTCGTTCGGCGTGGTGTACATGGCTGAGCATATACCCACAGGACGATTCGTCGCCGTGAAGGAGATGTGGAAGTCACGGCTAGAAAACCTTCGGCAGACACACCACATTTACAGCGAGAAAAAACTGTTGATGCAGATCGACTCGCAGTTTCTTCTAAAGTGCTATGCCACCTTGCAAGACGAAAAGAAAATCTACTTTGTGACAGAGTTGTTAGTTGGTGGTGAGCTCTTCCGACGTATTGTATCGCCCACAGGACTACCAATCCTGCTGTCTCAACGCGATACACGATTCTACGCTGCGTGTTGTATCAAAGCGCTCGAATATCTACATGAACACAGCATCATTTATCGCGACTTGAAACCCGAAAACATCCTGCTGGATTCAAGTGGATACGCCAAACTTGTAGATTTTGGGTTCGCCAAGAAGTTGACAGGCAAGACATACACCCTCTGCGGAACACCTGAATATCTGGCTCCAGAAATTATCCTTGGTATTGGGCACAATGTGGCCGTAGATTGCTGGGGCCTTGGTATTTTAATCTACGAGATGATCGTAGGTGACTCACCTTTCTCGTCACCTGACGAAGATCACCTCGCAGTGTGTCGAAATATTTTGGAAGGCCACATTTCGTACCCTGTGAACTGTGATCCCAATTGGAAATCAATAGTAGAAGCCTTGCTTCAGCGCCAGCCAGAGAAACGAGCGTCAATGATTGCAGGCTCATTGTTTGATGTACGACAGGAGATGTGGCTCGCGGACTTTGACTGGGAATCCTTCACGCAACGAACGATGCCGACTCCTTGGATACCAGACGTCACGAGCAATGTTGACACAAGGTATTTCCCTCACGTTTCGAAGGAGGATCTCTTTGAATTTGAGTCTTGCAAAGAGCTCCGACCTGTGGGCAACTGGGATAATTTCTAACAGCACGGGACAAATCATTAAAATATGTTCAATAACGATTTTATCTTTACGTTCGCCTGCGTGTTCGTATGCAATCCACAAAACTATGCGCCGCTGACATCACAAGTGCAGAATGCTTTTCATTATACCCACTCGCCTTCCGTTATTCGACTTCTCCATGTGCGAGTGGGTATTTTTCTGTGACACCAGCTTGGGCTACTCAAGATATTCGTCTTCGTCAATGTTATTCGACTGTAGCGTCTCATTTCCTTTTCTAGTCAGCATCCGCATCTCCACCTAAGACCGGGCATCTACCACTGCTACCGTATCGTACATCCGACATAGCAACTACTGGAAATGATTGCCAGACGCGAAGACCAGCACGGGTACAAGTCGTGACAATAGGCCAAAACATTCGATAACACATCAATAAGGCCTCTCCATTAGTGATGGATTATCACCAGTGCGTCAAGATTATGTTTACTGAAGGATCAACAAAGGCTTGTGTGGATATCTCAACTTGTACACGCTGGACAAATTGGCATTTAGTCTGAAGTGACTGCTATAGTCTTTCTCGAACAGTTTACAACATCATTAAAACCATCGTCTTCTTGGTTTGGATAGTAAAAGCTTTAGATTGTGATTTCACGCTAATAGCGACTGCAATACTTCAAAATCACGCTAGTTGGTGCTTCTACCTGAGTATAATATTGCCATCTAACTAACGAATACAATATTGCAATCACTAATAAATCTACTACCTTGTTGAAGAGTTTAATCAAGTTGGAGTTTACACACAAATGTCCATCATGCTTACGAATGAGGTTCTCCCGGCGACTACAAGCTCTAACCATGTCCAGATATTCAAAGTGGATTTATCAGGAGGTCCAAGGCAGCGACGAAGAAGAGGATGTTTTGAAGTGAGGACCCTTACTTTAGTTTCACAAAGGCCGATCGGAGAACTCTGAAAACTTTGCTATAGGGTTGGAATTTGCAATGTATCTTGCTTAAACAGTGGATGTCTGGAAATTATACCACTGCGATACGTGAGATGGAGTTGAATATGTCGAACACGGAAGTGCTCTTCGCTCCGTCGTATATAGTTTCCATATATACTAGGTGAATAAGAGAATGTCAATTCAATTTTCTCGACCAACATTACTGATAATTGCAGGTCTACTTTGTCTGGCACCGCGTGAGAAGTCTGTTTGACAGGAGTGGTGAATATCCACTGGATGCTATCCACTACAGCGAAAGCATATCGCGTGTGTGCTAAAGAGAGTAGGCTAAGTAATAATTAAGCTGTGGTGTCAACAGGAAAGAAAGAAAATACATTGATTAACCGGTTATAGGATAAATCGTTCTGCTATCTACATACTTCCGATAATCTGAAATGATAGTAGCCTACGGGTGGGTATCGACATGACGGTAAGTTCTGGTGGTCATTTCCGAGACGTTCCAGAACAGAGTCTATATCCTTTTCATCAATACCTAGTTCCTTTGAGTATTGGTAAATAAATTGACAATGCCGTCGGAATGGAGCTGTTACGTTTTGAACACTTGGCATCTTTTTTTACAGCGAACGATGTCGACTCATTCGATACCAAACGTTACGAGCAAAATTGACACAAGGTACATATCGATCTGGATTTGAATGTTGGGAGAGCTGGGAAGACTAGACAAATCAATCAAAATAATGTTTTATAGCGAGATTACCTCATGGTCAACACGTGCTGAATGCCGTTGTGTCCGCATACAGTCGACCCAAGTATGCGCCGTTGATATCACACCTTTGCGCGCTGCTTTTTGTCAGACTCATTCTCTTTCTGCTCTTCCACTTCGCTATCTTCCTTCAGTATGTCACGTGAAAGTACAGCAGACGGGTGTTTTTTCAGTGGCGCCAACTTGGCCGAATCGAGATATTCCTCTACATCTAATACCACCTCGACTGACTGTAGCGTCTCATTTCTTCTGCTCGACAGCACCTGCGTCTTCATGTCCACCACAGGAGCGGGTACATCCACCACTGCTGCTGTCTCGTACATCCGACGAAGCAACTGCTGGAAGCGTCTGAATTTGTTGCTCACATGCGAAATCACGAGCACTGCCAGCACCGGGTACAGCACGCCTCCAGCGATCAAGAAATAGACACAGAACCCCATCTGCCAGCACGAACGACCCGAGTCGTTCTCTGAGCAGCGGGTGTACTGGTCCTTGTAGAAGGCCGAGTCCATGATGTTTCGAAACACGAAAAAGTACCAGACCATAGCCGACACCAAGCACCCGATACCATTAAACACACACAAGTGCATCAAGTACGTATCTGCTATGGTACAGTGTGTAGTAGTAATAAGATGAATGGACCAAATTACTACCACCACTGCAACTCCCGCCGTCAACGACGACATCAACTGGAGGAAAGTCATGGCTGTTCCACAATACACGTCCATCACTTGACAATATTGTTTGTGGAGCTCCCCCACGGCATCTGCACAAAACACTTGTTGTATCGTACTAGTCATACACAATAGCACATATTAATACCACATGCAGAAGAGTAGTACAGTGAGAGTACTATTCCACACCATTGAGCACTATAGCTATCAGCTCCACTCTCTTGAGGTGGCACCCACAGGGAGTTCCCAGGGTCGAATCTGGGGTCGCCCACGTGTTCCGTATAGTTGAGCCAGAGCCCCATGCCTTGCGAGTAGTAAACAGTCTCGTTCCGCTCCCCAGACTGCGATAACCAATGGGGCATCAGAGTCGTGTACCACATTAGAGGTACTAGAGCCACAGCCACCAGCACCACTGCAATTGCAATTCTATGAGTAGTGAAAATGATGTTATGGTGGTATTGGCGTGTGCGTACCTGAGAGTTGGAGCAAATTCTTCATGGCGCACGATCTCAAGTGCTGCACTAAGTAGTCGTAGGCAGGAGAGTCATTGGAACGAGACGTCACTAAAACGGGTATTGGTGAACTTATCTGATTCAAAAATATCAGATATTACAGTATCCATCGAAGGATTTCAGATCTTAGTGAACAACTGGATTATTTGATTTGTTGGAAATATCTGTAGTGCTTCCTAGCAGTAAGTGACAGCGTAAAATACGACGAGAACTCTTCGGAACAGTTAGATCAGCCTTAAGAATAGTACTCCAAAGCTATCTGCTCCTTGTACGTTTACCCATGTGACCCTAAGTTTACCCGAGCGATTGTTTCGGGTACCCGGATCCTACCCGAACTCGGGTATTCCCTGGGCGGGTAAAAATTTTACTCGCGTTTGGGTACCTCGGATCCTACCCGAACTCGGGTATTCCCCGGGCGGGTTAAAATTTTACTCGCGTTTGGGTACCCGATTGCGAGCACTGGTGTCTACAGACCCCTACCTAGTACTGGTTAAGTGACCTTCAATTTGAGTTTGGTATTACTGCCCTATAGAAGTCTATTATAAAAATGAGACGTGATAGAGTGTCATTCGTCTTTCGTTGCTGGCTAGTAGCCTGCAGTGATGATTCTACAATGTATAGTCGAATCTTGGTGCTCGACTGAGTTGATCCTCCTGAACTGTGTAGTAAATGATCGTTTTGATATTTCTTGCCATTATTGTCGCTGCTGAGAAAGATGATCTAGCTGGTTTCCCCCCACTGTACTGAGAGCAACAATTTCATATTTTGTGCTAGTGTGGCCACTGCACTTCGTGTTGTAGTAGGTTCTTGATCTTGCTGGACTATTGCTTCGACTTTATTGTCCAGACTGTCAACTCCGAGGTAGGTTTTACCCGGGGATGAAATCCTGATTAGCTCTGCCACTCCTTGGTTTAGAGTATGTGCTGCGTATTCCACCCCATATTCTTTCAGTCCTAATTGGATACTACCAGCTTGTAGCTCGTACCAGTCCTATTGATAAATTTTCAGTAATATGAAGTGGTTGGCTAGTGAATATTCTCTTACCTCTAATCCGTACTAGCAATGTGGATTGTAATGTGGACTATAAAGAACGACCGATAGGCCAAAACTCCGGAATCCTGGACCAGGATAATAGAGTCTTGGCCTATCTGGTAGTGCTACAACAAGGATTAATTCTGCTTGCAATGGAGTTACTCTGTTACAGTTGTAGAGCCGCACACTTCTAGCCCAACTCTATGTGACTCTACAATGGAGATACCGAACCTAAAGTCAAAATCTGTTTTGCCCTTTAACACACGTCAGGGTTGGCGTAGCTACGGTTGTGTAGGACATCCAAAGTATCGAGTAATAAGGCATTTGCTACTTATGTCTTTTGTTCTCGTTTCATCGTTAAAAGGCCTCAGGGATCGACCCAATACAACACAGGTGGGCTACGTATAGACGATTAGGAGTGATTACACACAACACAAATACCATCTTGATACCCTACAAAAATGCCCTAGGGATATTAGTGGGTGTGGTGTCCTCTGTTGCATCTCTTAACGAACAGCAAACGCGACGAGATTTGTATTGAAGCCTACCAGTAGTCTTCGTGTGGTAGGGTTATTGCGCGTAATTATCCGTATGCTGGAATTGATTACCGGAAATCCCTCGGACGTGATCACAGTTTTCATGTGCTTTCCATCATCATCGTTGGTGACTATACCTGTCCTTGTAAATACATGTTGCGGCAAGACTTCACTCTTCGATTTTCGGTATTTCGACTAAGACTAATTGGAATCATCCAGACAAAACAATGTCTTCACAGACAACAGAAATCACGTTGCACACAATCGAAGTGGTTGAGGGAGGCGAAGTTACCCGTAAAGCGGATGGGCTGTTTCAAGAGAAGACACCCAGCCTTAAAGCCTCCATATCTCATGGCGGGTTCCCAAGGAACAAGCCGATGGAGCACTCTATCTCCCCGGTAGCGAAGATTTTGTTCTTGGACGGTGTGCGTGGTGCTGCGGTTGTCTTTGTCGTGACGCAGCACTCCGGGTACATGCACGACATCTTCATGGGAACTGTTGGCGTCGATGCCTTTTTCGTACTGTCTTCATTCTTGTTGACCATGATCTTCATGAAGAAGAGCATCAAGCTGATGGCTGAGGAGGCTTCCTACCGCAAGTGGGGTCACACGCTGGTCGATTACTTCTCAAAACGCTTCTTTCGAGTGTACCCGCTGTTTGCATTTTTGTCGATTGCGTTGTGGTTGATGCCGTTCGAGTACAAGAACCAGTACTACTTGGTGAAGAAGCCCGAGGACTTTAACTTGTTCCAGACGCTTACTTTTCACCCAGAACACCGACACTACCTGTTGTGGACTCTCCCTCTTGAGATCTCGTACTACTTCATCCTGCGCGCGTTTGTGCTGGTCGTGCTCAAGATGGGGCGCTTTTGGTGGATGTCGTTCATTCCACTGTACATATGGGTAATTCATGAGGGGCTCGAACCGCCAACCACTAAGTATGCATCTGCCCACATTTGTTGCGGGCTCCATGGCTGCTATACTTTTTGTAAAATTTGACACGTGGGCCAAGACTACTGGTTTCCAGATCAGAACTCCCCATGTTATCGGTCTTCGAGTTGTTGAGATCGCCTTGATTGCAGCTTATCTTAGCGTGGTTTTCCGTGGTTTGTTTTTCAACTGGTTAGGAGCACCGCTTCCGCCCGATACTCGCTACATTATGCCGTTCACGAGCGTGAAGTTATCGTTGTTGATTGTGATCGAGATGGTTCAGCCCTCCACAGTATCCGAGATCTTCGAGTGGGTGGTGCTTCGCTACCTGGGCAAGATCAGTTTCTCCGTCTACCTGTTGCACGTGTTTGTGATCTTCACGAAGCCTATCAAGTATCAGATCAACTACTACGATCGAACATTCTCCATTTTCGGTCTGGTCGTCATGTTAGCGACAGCGTCTTACCATTTGGTGGAGTACCCGTCACAGTTGCTCGCACAGCGGATTTCCCGCAAACTGGCAACCCTCACAACACCACTCGAACACGAAAAAGTTTCTGAACAAAGTGAACACCGACTCGGAAGAAGCAGATCTTCTGCGGGATTATTACAGGCCATGAATGTACCAAAGAACTAGCTTTGGCACTAATAATGCCGTGCGTTTAACCAAAGAATGGAGTAAAATCATCAAATTTTCTCGATGGCCAACCAAAGAATTCAGGAGGACCGCTAAGAACATTGGACCAAACCACCAACAGTGTGGATATGCTCTTGTGTATACAACTACTGTATACTACTGTATACAGTACGAAAGTGTCGAGTTGTTGGATGCCGCTCTTCCTGCTCTTCTTGACTTGGCTGGCTGTCTGCAGCGCGACGGAGCTGCGTCACTTGATGCTGAAGTCTTCGTTCGAGTGGGTGCTGGATCCCCACGCCGCTGACCGCTGTGAGAACGGGTCTGTGGGCTGTGTGAGCCACGTGAAATATGGCTACACTGTGGTGCCTGTGAACGTGACGAGTGATGCCCAGCTGATCATGCAGTCGGCCGAGCGACCTCCGAACCTCTCAGCCGTCGTGAAACTGGAGGTTTTCACTCAGCCAGGATGCGTCATCAGCGGCTGTCACTCGGTCAAGTTCCTGGGTGTGCTACCACAGGGAGATTGTTTCAACCAACAGACTCGCAAAATGGCCGACCAACGAGACGGCACAAGCGTCAAGATCGACTTCGGCGGGATCTACTACGAACATCTGCCGTCGGGCGAGCTCTACGTCAAGTTTGAGCGCAGAAACTACCTCACAGACCAAGACACTTGTACATTTGAGGTCCAGAGTGGCTACAAAAGATGGTTCTAGGTGCTAGATTAACCCTCTCCTGGCATTGAATGACGAAGTCATCACATCTTGCTTGCTGGCGAGCTTATGATCTTCGATGCGGAAGCAATAATGAATCATCGAGGCTTGCTGAACTAGCTATAATACATCTGATCAAAGACAATTGGAGGTGCAAACGCAACCTTTATTCACTGGTGGAATATGGAGCAGTTGGTTAGTGTGTTGTGACAGCCATAGTGCAATTTCAACTGCGAGAACGTTTGGTATCCCAGCAGTAGTATTACTGGCTTTAATGTCTGGTGTCGATGCGATGAGATGAAGGTTGATTCCTAGGTGACAAGCTGTAAACCATTGGTCATGTTTGTGTGGATGCATGTAAAAACTCTTGGTGGCGTGAACCGATACTCAATGCAATCTGGCCTTGTGCATATTTCAAGTTTGCGATGAGAAATACATGAGGTCGATTTTAAAATGTGTACTAAGCATGTTGCACTTCGTTTGCAGTCGCGTTAGTCCGAAATCACCGTAAGAACAGACTCATAACACAACTTAGCCTACAACCGCCACCAGCATCACATCCTTCCCCCTCCACCAGCGTCACAACCTCCTCCACCACCGCCCCCAGCGTCGCAGCCACCTCCAATTCCACTATAGTCTCCGTGATAGCCATCGTACGCCACGTATGGATTATATTCCGTGTACACAGTTGGGGTATAGCTGTTGTTTCCTCCTTTGTTTGACTGATGTGGCTCCACAGAAGTGTGTTGCTTTGGTTTGGTCTTCTGGATCGAAGATGGTTGAGGGGGAGATCTGGGATGCGAAGGTGACTGCGGTGTTTGATGGCTATTAGTGGCTTTGGTCACATTAGTATCGCTTCCCTTGCAGCAGCCAGAGACGTTTCCCATAGTCGATAGCGTAGCTTGGTTGGGTCTTGAGATGGTCTTGAACGCGAAGAAGCAATTTCCAAATGAGGGCGCAACAACATTTTGACTCGAATGAAGCTACAAAACTTTCGGTTGAATGTCTCGAACGAAGAAGCTATAAACCTTCGTTGGCTTCAACGTTGAAGCCAACAAAATAGCCAACTATCAAAAGGGGAAGTTAAACCCGACTTTTTGTGTGAGGGGCATTTCTGTTTGAGTTAAGAGCAGTAGTTCTCGCGACGATCGTCATCTTTGACCATTTCCATAAACGCTTGAGTGAAAATGTATGGGTTGTGTACAAGCAGAAAAAGAAAAGCTTTGAATTCGTTGTTGATATTCAAACTGCAAATGGACGGAATGAATCGAGGTAATGTACTAGAATCCAAGCAGCCAGGTTGAGATTACCACCTCCAATAGCTTTTGACTGCAGACCTTGGGCACGCACCAAATCCATTGAACGACGTCCATGTTCAATAATCGCGCTCATCTCATCGTCTATACTACTGACTTTTGCTTATACCCACTAAGGTGATCATTGCTAGTAGCACGATTGATAACCTCGACAGTAAAACCCTCGGATCGACTAGCGTCGAGCCATGCAACTTTGCGAGGTATCCATTAGCCGCAACCTCTACCATGACGTCTGTTGGACACTCCTCAAGACGATAATGCTATAACCACTACAGAACTGTAAATTGACCACTATCAGCGGCCAACTGCATCACGTGGGCGGTTTTAGGCCACCACCGCTTGATTCGAGTGTGCGATGACGGATTCGACTCAACCATTTCAGACGCTACTGACTCGTCCAAGTCGCGGGAAGTTGTAGTATTTCTAGCTCTCCGTTTGGCGATATTTTTTATAATTTGATTGCTAATGCTTGGTCAACCATTTTGTAGCTGGCAAAGAGGATTTATGGAGAATCACGGTAGATTAGACACCTCTGTAATACCAATTCTCGTATAATATACTCCAGCACCTCGACGTGGCCATTTCCAGATAGAAACGCTTGCTGCCTTCTCTTCATCACGTGTCAAGTATCCACGATCCAACATGCATTCAACTACTTCGGGTTGCCACGAAGATTTGGCAAAAACAAAAAAGCTGCATCATCTCATTATCACTGTAGGTGCATGGCATTTTATAATGCAAAACGCAACATTTTAAGCACAATTTTGAATCAAGGTAGATTTAAATTCTGTCAATCATGACTCGTGATTGACAGAATTTAAAAGTAATTTCCGTCGTGGCACAGAGATGGAGATGATGTTATGTGTTCAAGCGGTTCTTCGCCCCTATATAGTCCTTCGCTTCCTCGAGGATAATTTTCAGCTCATCTCTAGGTTTCTTGGACCACCATGCCACATGACGCTGAAAGAGGCCTGTTCTAGAGGCTCCATTCAGTTGTTAGACTGGCCATGGTTTTCTAGTTGTTCCTCATTGGACACTAACTAACTATCTGCGGTCGGACCCCCACTACTATCGCTATCAATTCTCGGTGTCGTTGAAAGTAGCTGCTGGTCGAGGTGACTTAGATATTGTGAAATGGCTTTTTGCTCATTTCTCTGACTGTGTGGCGCCTGTTAGTGTCGTTCATGCAACCGTGGAAAATGGTCATTTGCCTGTTGTGCAGTTTCTGTGGTCTAACAGCGCTGAAGCCCGACTTTACAAAACTCAAAGTGACAAGAAGAGGAAGTTTATCGATGAGGAGGGCACGAATTTGGAAGAAAGACCGCAGAAATCACATATCAACAATGTGTCTTGGGATAATGGAATCATTCTAGTGGCAGCTATAAATGATCATTTTGACCTGGTATGGTGGCTTTGTGAGAACACGTTACCAGCAAAAAAAACAACGTGACAAAACTTACTACTACGATGAAGTGATCAAATATGCTTTAAGAATTGGCGATGATGAGCTCGTGAAGTTTTTGTTACCTATGGGCAGATGTGCATTGGACTATGCGAAGTACTGCCCATGGGTTGAAGTAATTGAAAAGATGCTAGATTGTGGATATTTGAGCAGGGATCCAGACTCCGCTGTGTGTGCGATAAAAGATTTAGCTGGCGGTGGATACTTGGAACTAATGCAACAAATCGCATTACTACACTCACCACCTCGCTTGGGTTTCTTTACGTTTGATTGGACAAACACGTGATACGATGCGTTGCGTGAAGCATGCAAGTATGGCAAACTTTCGGCTGTCAAATGGCTCGTGGAGTATCCGGTAGGGAGTCGAGTCAGCAAGATGATAAAGGAAAACCCATATCACTACACCATCATCAGTGACGCAGCCAGACATGGTCATTGGAAGATTGTGAAGTATCTATACGAGCAGAAATTCGAATGCGCCTACGATATCCATCTTGCACTTGCGATCGAGCATGATCACGTCAAGTGTGTGGAAGTTGTGATTAGCCATTTCTTGTCCGAAGGTCACCGCCCCAATTTCTGCGTGATGAATGTAGCGGCAAAGTCGGGTTCTTTAGAAATGGTGCAGTTTCTCGACAATTTTGATCCATTAGATGGAAAAAGCAACGAAAACGTGGATACTTGGTGGTCCCAATCTCATGATTCGATATGTTGGGAGGGCATCTCGAAGTAGTCAAGTGGTTACACGAAACTCATCCAGACGAAGGAGGGGATGATGCAATCGATTCTGCTGCAACTGGTGGCCATCTTGAGGTGATAAAATGGTTGCATGCAAACAGGGGAGAAAGTTGTACAAACAAAGCCATGTCCTCCGCTGCTGTGAATGGCCATCTAGAAGTTGTAAAATGGCTTTATTTCAACCTGGCAGCAAAGTTTCAATACGACTGTTTAGAGCGAGAATTACTGTTGAGGCACCATGATGTGGTTAAGTGGCTACACAGATACGTAAATCAGTCGGAAGTGTGTACTATCGACGTTGTGAAAGATGCTCTACTTAACGGTCCCCTTTGGACTGTGCTCTGGCTGCACAATACATTTGCTGATCTAGCTCCAGCAGACCTAAAAGGAGTGTTGATGACAGACTGCGAAGAGAAGTTCGAGTTGCTATTGTTTCAGCATGCACACTACCCCGAGTTGGTCACTCTGGAAGTTGCTGCGACTACGAGCAAGTTGGTGAAAAAGTATGGGTCTGCCGCTGTGAAACCTCACATGACTGAATGGCTGAAAGAAAACATTGTGGGATACGAAAACTCGTGAGCCTACAGGTCAAATTCACAATGCAATTCGTTTGATGCTTCAAAGGTTGAATTGATTTTTATGCGAATAATACATGAATCTGTTGCGTAATAATGAATCTGAATTCACATTAGACCCACCGTCCTCTATTAAAGTTGGCGCTCAGTCAGTTGCTGATCAGGGTGATTACTGCTTTTCACTAAGGAAGTTGCTGAATCAGAGTGCGACCATCACTCCTGTTTTGGCGCGCTCTTCCTCGTCATTCCGCATTCCGCTCATGGAGCAGCGTCGACGTCAGGCGGCGGAAGAACTGCTCAAGCACAGCCTCTTCGGCTTCCAGGTGCACGACACAGACGTGTCGGAGCGTCTGATCGAGCTGCGGGAGCTGATGATGGCGACGTGCAGCGAGAAGGACCAGATCGCGCTGCTGAGCGAGACCATCCGAGAGCTCGAAGGACAACTCCAGAGCCGCAGCGAGCGCTTCCTGTTGGAGCCACTGCGACGCTTTGAGCAGGACATGGAGCTGCTGCTGGACGTGGGAAGTGGCGACGAGGGCGGGACGGAGGACGAGCTGCTGCTCACGGATGATGAGCAGGAGATGGAAGAGTGTTTGTCACTCTCTCAAGACCCTCTAATTAGCACGACGCCACTGTCATCGCCCCCTGCTTCTGTTGTTTCTATGAAGAAGAAAATAGTAGAAGAAGAAGTGCTCTGTGGTGTGTGTTGCGCCCCAGATTCATTGGAGAACGACCCGATCGTGATTTGTGAGGTGTGTGGTGTGGCGGTGCATCAGACGTGCTACAGATTAGCAACAGTACCGGAGGGAGACTGGTATTGCCATCCATGCAGACAATACTTGGACTCGCAGGACCTTGAGAAGAGCCTGATCCCGACACATGAATTGGAGTGTGAAGCGTGCTGCACGAAGGCTGGAGCGATGGCACCGACTATTGATGGTGGATGGGTGCATGTAGCGTGCTCCATGTTCTTGCCAGAGCTTTATGTGCAGGATAAACATGCATCCAGGTTTCAGGGACCACTGGATGATTTACAGGTTGTATGTGGAGTGGACAAGTTAAAGGCTAGACGACGACTGCGATGCTGTTTCTGCAAAAAGAGCAAGTGGGTAACTGTGGTTTAAAGGTTTCAGTGCAGTGGGAAATGATACTGACGAGCGATGGTATGGTACTTGTAGTGAGAAGGGGGCATGTGCGCAGTGCGCAGTGGGTAAGTGCGTTGTGGCATACCACGCATTATGCGCACTTCGGAACGGAATCAAACTACGATATATGGAAGACCAGGTAACGAAGCATTCACTTCGGTAAACATAGATGCTGTGCTTGTGATCTAACGTCTTCTGCATTGATTTGTAATCACAGGGTCAATTTGGTAGCGGTTGCCTGAAACACCAAACTAAATTCCTAGGTATGGGTGCCAACAGTGATGATGATGTTGCTGTGGTTGAGAGGAGTTCTGCAGCTCAGGCAGATAAATCAAAGTCTAGTAGATCACGGAAAAATTCTTGGTCTGACGAGGATGACAGTCAAAGTGACGAAGCGAATGATGACGATAACGAGTTGGATAGCGAAAGTGACCATGATGGCAGCCAAGATTCACTTTCGGACGATGACCATTTACTTGATGATGAAACACACAAACTACATGACCAGCCTACCCCAACAAAAATGTCACCACCACGGCTTCTTGGTGGACCTCCACTGAGAAACAGCGGTGGCAAACAATTCAACAGGTCCAAACGAAGGCGACAAACCAAGCTTTCATTTGGATCAGCCGGAGATCCCCCAGTACACCCCCCACTTCATTCGAAACCCTCTTCTACTTCAGACGCTTCAGGCCTACTTAACCCCGACGCTGCTTCAAATCCCCAACAACGACTAGCAGCAAATAATGACAAGGACCCTGACACCAACAGTCGCGTTGTACTCCAAGCCAATGTGTTCGCACCTATATTTTACCCGACGGCATATAGACCAGATGACGAGCAAGACTTCGAGTATGTTATGGTTTTGATCACGAATCGACCTTTTGGTCTCGGGATAGCTTCTTCAAAGGAAGGCCTAGGTATTTTTCTCCTAGCCCCAAATACCAGTAACCCTGCCATTATCGAGGCTTTAGAGCGTGGTGTTATTCAGAATGGTGACGAAGTTTTCGCATTCAATGACCATGTTTTGCGGAACACCGATTTCAAGACTTTTACGGAAGATGTGGTACCTGCTGCTTCACTGCCTCTTCGTTGTTGGTTCCGTACAAAACGGAAGAGCAAGGTGTTTTCGGCAGCTTCTCAAGTACCCTTTACTGATGGCAAACCCATTTCTGAACCTGTCTTACGGAACTTAGCAAATACTTCAGCCTTAGGAAAGCAACAATCTCTGATATCATTCACGACACCAGTGACTTTCCATGAAGGTGATATTGGTGCTGTTTCTCTTGGTATAGATTGGCCGTGGGTATTTCTTCGCTCGGATGGCAAGCTAGCGATGAACGTCTTCTGGAAAACGCTTGACTCGGCGTTTTTTCTCCAAAAGATGAACAAACGTACGTTTTCGCAACTTCAGGAAAAAGTTGAGGAAATGTGCAGTGTGCGTTTGAGCAGCTCTCATCCTGACTATGAAAAAGTTCGTGAGTTGCTGGTGATGCCTCGTCGCGAACGTTTACCGGGTTATATCGTCGAATTTCGGAAAACTCTCGAACAAAAGCAGAAATTCTTGTCGTCTGACATTTTGGTTGGTGTATCCAGCGAAACGAAGGATGCAGAGGCGGTTGATGAGCAAACGCCACTCGAAGTGGGTACCACAGTCAACGTGGCGAAGCGCACGTGGCCTGGTATGAACAAACTCGGTGGAGTAGGTCGAATCAAAAAAGTGAACGAAGAGAAACTATTGAACGGTAACAAGCGGTTCACGTACAACATCGCATACGTTTTAAGCGGTAATGACAAGAATGTGGAGCGCAAGTATATCAGTGTGGTGGACCTGGATGCAGAGGAAACTGAAAAAAATGAAGAGATCAGCTCGACGTCTACAGGTAGACGACAGAAATCTGAACCGGAGACCAACACCGAGGAAGTTGAGGAGATAGATGCTAACGCATTGAGCGTCAGACTACTATTCACTGCGAATCGTACGGCGGACGAGAAGCAACTCACCTCTCTCCTAGACGCTGAGATTGAAAGCGCGCCTAAACGCCGGCGATTTCAGTTGCAGTTCACAACGTCAAATTCTGCTGTGTATTGTGAACGAAAATCCGAGCATCCTAACAACCCTATGCCTGCAAAAGAGCTGCTCCTACACCGTCACTTTCCCGTTAAGGTATCCGACGCGCTTGTAAACGCATGCTTTTCATCTGAACTGCTAAGCGTGGAGGACCGCGTTGGTGATGAAGTCGATGAGGATAACACCGACAGTGAGGACGAAGCGGACGAGATCAAGACTGAGTTGGCATCCCTGCAGAACCAGTTCCGCGCTGTGATGAAGTCAAATGAAGTAGTATTTGCTTCTCTTACCAAGAAGGTGGAAGACGAATATGCTTTAAAGGAATACCGACACCAAGCACTTCAGGAAATCGAGTGGCGTAATTATGAACGAATGTATCAAGAACTCCAGACTGCTAAACATCAGTTTGATGATAGTGACGAAGATAGCGACGCGAGAGAGGACGGTCATTTACATGGTTCAGGAACCAAGGCGGGAAGTGGAAAGGAGGAAGATAGCGAGGTCGAAGACATATCGTTTGGAGGCATGTTCGTGAACAAGCTCAAGCAAGAGGGCGACGAAGTGTGTGCACTCTGCGAACTAAGTGGTGGCGATTTTACTGGTACAGATACTGGAAAAGTGGTGCACCCTCAGTGTGCAATGTTTACACCTGAAACTTTCTTTAAAGATAGCGTTGTCCATGGTATCGACCTTGTGGATCCAGAACGCCGACGATTGAAGTGTTCAATCTGCGGTGGTCGGAAGGGTCTGAGTAAAATTCAGTGCGCGCACAGAAAATGTGTACGAGCATTCCATGTTGCTTGTGCGTTCGTTAACGGCCTCCTGACGAGAGACCCGTATTATCAGGCATGGTGTCCGCGCCATTTGAAATCTTCGGGAATGAGGCAGTTTGTGGAACTTCCAGATCACTTGAACAAAGACAAAGGCGCACAATCTACAACAACAAATAGCAGTGATACTCCAAGCGCAACTCCAGCGTCCTCTCCTGGTCGGCGTAATCGGAAAAACAATAAACAGCGGTCGTCTCAACAGAAAAAGACTCGCGGCCGTAAGGATACTACACCCGCAGAGGCTTCGACTGCAACCCGTGCGGACATATCATCATCCAAGACGAATAGAAAACGAAAGCGAAAGGGTAGCAATGCCAGTACCAGTGCTACTAGCTCCAAAAACGTTCGTGGAAATCGAGGGAGCAGTCCTCGCAGTGCGATCAATGTCGAGGGTGAAGAGCCTCGTTGTGCGCGGCGGCTTGAGATCGACTTGAGTGATGACAGTGATCACGAAGGGAAAGCAGTGGAAATATGGCAACAAGGTCGCGATCCACAACATGTTTTCCTTAAGAACGATGTGGTGGAGGTGTTAGCTCGTGACTGGCGTGGCATCAACAAACCTGGTGGCGTTGCACGTGTGCGTGGTGTGGAGGTGATTGAGAATAAAACTGGCGGGAAGGATGTGTTCTACGACGTCATGCACATAGTTGGTGGGTTTAAGGAGAAACATTTACCTGCCAAGTATGTTCGCACCTACAACCAGTCCAGCGATGAATAGAGAATCAAGGGAAATACTAGAGTGTGATGTTTAGCGATCCAAGTGTACTTGAGTAATGACGTGCGATCCAGGTCGAATGCATCCATCTTATAGCATTCATTTTTTTCCGATCCTCAACTATGATGTGAGTGATGGTTATCTGAGTCAGCGATAGCTGTACTTACCTTGTCATGCACAAGTCTCTGGATCTCATTCTTCGTCAATGGTCTCTCGTCCGTGACTTTGAGAGCTCGACCCATGCCATCGCCTGTTTCCTGGGTCCGTCATGTACTTTGTCACTCAGCAAAGCTTGTAACTTCGGGTCCATCCAACTCCTCGATTGGATCTGGGATTCCAGCTGCGTCTCCTGTTGGGACAGAAGACTCGAGTGGTCTCTCACCAAGTATCTGAGGTCGGATGTCCATTATTACCGATGGCAATTCACCAAATCCCTTGAAATGGCTGCTGGTCGAGGGGATGTGGCAATTGTCAAGTGGTTGTTCGAACACTTTGAAGGTTGTGAAGCTCCTTCCAGTGTCATTGATGCAGCAGTGACGAATGGACATCTGAGTGTGTTGCAGTTCTTACTGCCATTTAAAGCTAAAGGGCTAGAAAAGTGTGCAAAGTGGAATGTGGTGCATTGGAGAGAAGATGTTATGGTGAGGGCTGCTCAAAACGATCGCGTTCAAGTGCTACAATGGCTGTATGATAACAACGTTCATGACGTTCGTGAGGATCAGCGAGTCCGGATTATCGAATGTGCACTGCGTAATGGTGACTTTGAGCTTGCAGACCACTTGCTCCCTTTGGATGAAGGTCTAATTGTGTTGGACTATGACCGACTGTGTCCGACTCCAGAATTGATCGATTGGATGATGGAATTGGGATACTTTCGGTGGGATGAACACGCAGCTGGCTCTGCGATCCGAGATTTAGCTGGTACCAAATGCTTCGAGCTCATGCAGCAGATTTTTCTACTTCACTCACCACTCCAGGAATATGATACCCATTGGTTGGAATACTGGGGAGAGGCTCTGGAGAAGGCGTGCCCGTGCGGCGACTTGCTGGTGTTAAAGTGGTTGATGGAACATCCACTCGGTCGCAAGAGATGCCAAAGTATCAAGCAGATTAGATACATGGATGACTTGCTTTGTGTAGCGGTTGGAGCAGACCACATTAATGTTGTGCGTTATCTCCACGATGAAGGTGCGGAAGATCGTTATGGAAATGCATTGCTGCGCGCTGCTCGTCAAAGACACGCAGGCACTTTTCAATGGTTGCTGGAGAAGTACTCCTACACAACACAAACAAATGGCCATCTCGTGATTTATGAAGCGGTCTCACATGGGAATGTCGATATTCTTGCGCTGTTCCACAAGTTCGACTCAACAAGTGCAAATGAATCATCCGTGCTCAAACGGAAGAAGACACCGGCAAATTCACGATGGGACCGTCTCGGAGATATTATGGAACTCGCAGCAGCGCGAGGTCAGTTGGAGGTCCTCAAGTGGTTCCACTTGAATCGCACACTAAAATCCTCCCAGAAGGCTATGAACAAGGCGGCAGCTCATGGTCACCTGGACGTTGTGAAATGGCTGCACAGCCAGGCGCAAAAATCTTCACAAGAAGCAATGGATTATGCTGCGTCTACTGGATATTTGAATGTTGTCCAGTGGTTGCACTCGAATCGAGCGGAAGGGTGTACAACAGATGCTATGGACTTAGCTGCTAAAGGGGGTCATTTGAACGTGATCAAGTGGATCCATGCAAATCGAACGGAAGGTTGTTCGAATAAAGCGATCGAAAATGCTGTGACTCACGGGCATGTGGGCGTTGCTTACTGGTTAACGATGCATGCCTCGGAGCAAACTTTGGAAGACGTGGACATAGTACCAAACGATTTTGAGATGCTGTTATTCTTGCACGAGCATTTTTCGCATGTGATTACTGCACGCACCATTAACAAGATTCAACGGCGAGCATTTGCTAAAGCAGACCCATGCCATCACGTTGCAAGTTGGTTGGCAGAAAGGTATTCAGCGTAATCGTAAACACCTAGAGCGTGAATCTAGACGAATACCGTTTCATCTCTTTGTAAATCCTTCTGTCCTCCTTAACTGCTACTAGCAGTCTGCCAGCATACTAATGTGTTCGGTGGACGTTATAATAATTTGTCGATAAGAAATTGGTTACACTTGCTGTATTTTCTCAACTGAGGCACTTTTGGTGTTGGAGTATGAAAACATACTTTTCACTCAGTTGTGGGGCATGAAGCTTGATGTATTGACACCGCCTCCTGCACAGGTGTTTTTAACTAGCTCTAGACGTAATGTAGTTGTTGTGCTTGTGGCAAATAGCAGAATGAACACAATTCCGCTGCGCTTCTTGTCCTGAACGATAGAGTGGAGTCCGAACCCTCACCCAACCGCAAAAAGTTACTTTCACGCTGCAAAAGTATCCATTGTAAAATATCCAAACGTCAAAAAAAGTTCTTGGGGATTGATCATGCGTCGATACAAAGAGTAGGAAGGTCACTCAAAACCACGCAAGTTCACCAGCAATTACGGCAACACTCGAAATGGCCACTTGGAGGTGGTTGAATGGAGGCAGAAAGCGCGACACAAGGTTACATGACACACGTAATGGATGGAGCACCACCAAGTGAGCACTTGTGATCACTTCAAAGTGGTAAAAGCAGAAGCTTATCCATGACTCATGGACCACCAACACAACTAACAGCCAGTACCACAGTTGAGCTGACTGTCGTGCTCGAAACTGCGAAGCTGGGAATCTAGATATCCTCCACTTTCTGCATACACCACGGTATGCCAATAGCGAGATGATGTTCGCATGAGCAAGACTACGGAACAGGGTTGGAATGGCAAAACCTCACCGAGTTGACGGAAACTAAATAAACGAGTCTCGGTGTCATTATGCAAACATCTCTAGGACTAACAAGTGAATGGAACCAGACAAGATACAAGATCCAACTAGCACGTGTGTCATAGAATACACTGTCTGCAGACGAATGAATTATCTATCGTGTTTCGATGCCTCATTTCCCGTACTTGCACTAATGACGCATTCAGATGTGATCAACGCACTGTCGAGAACTTGCAGTACGCCTTCCACGTTCCCCAAAGTCTGGAGTAACGGCGTGATCCAGTCGATACTCGTATCCATCTTAACCACACGACCAGTTCCAGCACCAAAGAAGAACCTCATGGTGCAGCTACAGTGAAGCTGCTGACCTAAAAGTCGTTCGCCAACTGACGGCAGGGTGTCGTATTTACTGCGTGACACCTTCTGCAGATAAGGGAACACGCGACGAAGCGTGTACTCCGAGACGGTAAGACGAAGCCTTGCGGTGGCAACAACAACCCCAGGCGCTTCCTCCTCCACCTTCTTGAGCCGGATCTGAGGTTCGCCAAAGAACCGCGAATAGTCTTGTAGTTGTTCCAGTAGTGCATCCACCCCAGACACATTACCCATACTGACGTCGTGTGCGAATGCGTTTTGGATCCCTGCTAGTACGCTCTTCATCCTTGTTCGATTTTCGGCGTCTTCTTTGTTGGTCATGCACCACGGTGACCGAAAACTGGTTTCCAGAAGGCGGAAGACATCTGCAACGACATTCCACGGACTCTGTTCATTCATCTCCCGAGACGCAACCTCTTGCCGTCTGCGCTTTAAGTCATCCAGATCGCGACGCAGGCTTTGCACACTCTTTTCGAGCTGTCGCTGGAACTCTTTCTGTTTCGTCCGATAACGAGTCTGATTGATTCGACATTGTTCCAGTCGATGGGCGGGTGTCTTGTAGTTGGTTTTCGTGATTTTGCGCCTGGATGCAAATGTCTTCGCTACTTCTTGCTTGGGCGAAATTGGGTTGGCTGGTGGTAGTCCCATCGATTTTGTTGTCTCGTTCACACCGTTGGTGCTGTTCCGCAACGGTAGTACGCGGTAAGAGTCTTGTTCAGTGTGACGTCTCTCAGTCGAATGCTTGGAAAGCGGAGAACGGTCAATGGTTTGATGGGAACTCCAACCTTCCGACTTGTTTTGGTGGGTCTGGTGGGTCAGGGTGATACTGCCATGACGACGGTCTACTACAGGACCAACCAGGCTGTCGCCCAATTGTCTGCGGTCGTAGCGAAGCGAAGATCTACTCGTTTGTTCGAAGAGACTTGCCATTGAGCTAGAGACTTTCGTAGTGAGCGGCACAGAAGTCTCGATAGGTCAGTGCTTACGATTACGGTAAGATGATCTCAATCATAATCTCCCCGTGTGCAACAACAGATGGAGCTTAGACAGATCT
>PCFV01000398.1:0-28720 GCA_002812785.1 Phytophthora litchii | reverse complement strand
TGGTACCTTACTATGATAACGGAACGGTGTAGTAGTACTCATCACACAAGAATTGAACGAAAAGTGACTCCTATTTCATTCTCGCTCTTAGAAAGTTCTCCTCTCAATGCCAATAAGACAAAGACAGAAGAAGAACTGCCGGTGCGCGACACTTTTTCAAGAGTCACAGCGAACCTGCGCGTTCTTCTCCTTTCAACTACTGAATGTCCACTACAGACACTTAGTTGTTGGCCTTCTTCTCCTTGAGCTCGCGCTCCTCCAGGATGTTGAGCTTGATGCCCTTGCCCTTGGGCAGGGACACCCACGGGCGAGCTTCCTGGCCGACGGCGAACACGTTGCCGAGACGGGTGGCAAAGTCGTTGCCAGCCGAGTCCTTCACGTGAGCAATGTTGAACGAACCCTGGTGTCTATACAACACAATCAACAATAGTTAGTCACTGCATGTAAACCATCGGAGAGGAACTACAATCCTCCTCCTAAAAGACAATGATGATGTAACCAAAGGCTACCACCACACCCAGCTCGCAATGAGTCTAGAAGGTGTGTTCCTACCTTTCAATGTGGTGCAGGATGCCGACACGGCCGGAGTTACGTCCGCGCGTGATAGTCACCAGGTTGCCGACCTCGAACTTGATGTGGTCCACGACCTTGCCAGTCTCCAGGTCAATCTTGACCGTGTCACCGACCTTGATAAGCGGGTCCGGGTAACGGATCGTGCGGCCGTCGTTGGTGGCAATGTACGGGATGGCCTTCTTGGTGTACTCCTGACGGACCACCTTGGCGAGCTTGAACTTCTTCTCCTCGTCCGAGATGCGGTGGAGCACGAAGCGGCCCTTGGTGTCGTACAGAAGACGGAACTGGTCGCCCGTCTTGGGCAGCTCAACAACGTCCATGAAACCAGCCGGGAAGTCAGGGTCCACACGGATCTTGCCGTCCACCTTGACGCTCTTCTGCATGCAGATCATGGTGACCTCCTGCTTGGTCAGAGCGTATTTAAGGCGGTTACGCAGGATGATGATGAGCGGCAGGCACTCGCGCAGCTTGTGCGGGCCCGACGACGGGCGGGGCGCCCAGATGCCGTCCAGCTTGCCCAGCATCCAGTGCTTGGGCGCGCTCATGCGCTTCAGGTGCTTACGGGGTCCACGAGGCATGTTGACAGTCGACTACTTGATAGAGACGAAAAGGAGAACTAAAGGCGTCGAGACGTTGGCGGCAACTTGATGTGGTTGGTTGGCTGGGGATTATTAGGGTCAAGGTGGGTGCTGGAAAATGCCGCATATGAAAATTTGTAAGTGGAGGATACGGTGCCATCTTTTAAGGACAGTTGTATGGAGATTTGTATGTCGAGGAAAACGGGCACTTTGAGCTGGACAAGTGTGTTTTATCGGCTAAGTACGACATGAGTACAGGAAGTTTACATCATAACCTACATTGTAGTGGTTTGTGGAGATGTACATGTCCTCGGAAATGGAGGATTCTTGGTGCTGACTACCTTCACGCCGTGTCGACGACTGAGTCGCCATAGTTGAAACAGTGTAAAGCACTCCAGAGTATGAATTGCAACATGAAAATAGAGTTCTGTTGCAGGGTCACTACCTGCACAAAATATTGCAATACTGGATGACCATTGTCAAAATGTCGAGCTGTCGATAATTTTTGCCCGAATGCACGACCTCTTTGAGTCAGTTGGAGCTCATGTTCATCGAAAGTGTCTGAAAACACGAAACGGTCCATATTGCGATTGTCATGGTGAAGGTGATTAATTGTTTCAGTGTTGTAACTTACAACTTGTTAGTTTTAATTAAGGCAACTTAAACACTTCAACTTGCAAAAAAATCCTTTTCCGCCAATTAAGAAGCAATACAATTTCGACCAATCAAATATCCTCGTTGCCGATATAGACACGTTGTGCAGTTGAACTGCAGCAAAGGTCATGGCTGACGCGAGCGACATCTATCGGCGCTTTGTGGAGGCTCCGCTGCGTCTTAAGACGCGCACACCGTCTCCATCTCCTCCGTCCACACCCCCTCCCACTACACAGCAGTATGACGCCTCCAATCCAAGTCCTTGGGGCGATTCACCAGCGTTTTCCACTCGGTCCAAGGAAGTGAAGAAACTCCGACGAAGAGTGGCTAAAATCAACCTTTCTGTAATTGATGCGGTGATTCCGAGAGGTCTAGATGATGACTTGCAAGCGGCGTCTGTTTGTGACGCAGAGAGCAACGCTAGAACGAGCTCCGTGGACGCGAAATCGAGGGATACGGCTGAGACGGGGGATAAAGCCTCTAAGACACTATTGAAGAAGAAGAAGCGGGTCACGCGCTCTGTGGTCATGACAAATGAAGATACAGGAGCAGATTTTATGGATACACCAACGAAGGCGTCAAATCCACCGAAAAGATTCCGTAAATACAGTCGAGACATGGGTAGCAAGAAGGAAGATACGGAGAAGAGTGGGAAGGAAAACTGTAATGTTTTCTCCTTCAGTTTGGAGGATGCGTTGGAGGATGAAAAGGAGAAAGAGGCCATTTCGGGAGATAAGGTAAAGACTTCCACACCTCGGAGACGAACATCGGTGACGATCACTTTGCCGGTCCGTCGTAGTCGACGACTGCAACATGTCAAAGCAGAATCACCAAAGGATGTGACCGCGACACAATCCTTGCACCACACAAAAGAGTCTTCAGATACAATAGAACCAGTTATAAATGTGGCTTCGACAGAAGAAGAAAATGATGTGGAGAAGGCGGTCGAGACTACAACTTCGGATACTGTACCACAGTCGGCGAAGGTCCCAGACGTGGAGGTGCCTGTAGATTTGATATCGACATATTCTGACGCTCTATTGTCAACGAACACCATTTCAGGGTGTTTCTTTGCGTTGTCGTGGAATGCCATCCGTGACGTACAACATTCGCTTATTTCAAAATGTACGTCAAGTGAATCGAATCCGCTTGAGAGTGTCTTCACGATTTGTCTTGGTATTGCGGAATGTGAGAAGCTGGCCCAATGTTCGTTTCCATCGAAGTCACCCAAGTTAAAGTCGCCCAAATCACCGAAGCCACCAAAAGCTGAGTTGCCACGACCGAGACGACGATCCTCCGGGAAAATTATGATGAAAGTAGAGAAAGCGAAAAAAAGTGTTCGCTTCCGAACCTTCGATCTGTCCTGTCTGAATTTGCAGTACGTTGAAGACGAACAAGTCGCTATTATGGTGGACAAGATTCTAATCCGCTACGGCAATATCATGGAGAAACTGGAAACGATAGTGTCTCGTTCGGATGCTGGTACAGATACACCAGAGCAATCGGTGCTACGTGATCTTGCACGAGTGATGGCAACTCCGTCTGAAATATACAGCAGTACTAAGTCGAACACTGATGCGTCAGGCGCGACAAAAAGAATCTATAGACGTGCATTTGGTGGGCGGGATCCTCACAGTCAGCACGAAATCCGAATTTGTGGTGACTACTTTGCCCGTCAGTTCATCAACTTGTTACTTCCGCAGTCATCACCATCGTCTCCACCCCAATTTCTACAAAGCGTATTCTCCTCATTGGCTTCTTCTTCGGTACGATTTAAGTTGCGTGTGCTTTTCATCGAGAGCGAAGATTTTGGTGAGGATATAAGTGGTGGCGATGTAGTACAAAGTCGTGTACTGCTAGACGAGAATGGCAAAGCTTTTCCAGCCATGGCACCGTACGAGCACCAGGATCTTGGAGCAGCCATTCACTGGGCACTGCAAGAATCTGTCCTGTATTGGTCACTGGTGCAGCCTCTTCATGATATGTTGACGGGTGACGAAGGTAGCGATGGGGGACTTGGTGTGGACGCCCGTGTGAAGACGTATTTGGACGAAAGTGCAGCCGAAGACTTAGATCACATGGAGAAATACGTACTTGCTCGCCGCTTCCTTCGCTTTCATCTGACGAAATCGTGGCATCATCGAGAAAAGGATGATTCTGACGTCGCTGAGGCGTGGAAGTCAATTGAGACGGTGTGCACACTGGCTAAAAGGTTTGTGTTAAATCATGTAAAGTATCCGTAGTGCTTCACATACTAACAATCATTTTTGGCGCTAGATTTCACTTCGAGGATGAAGCTCACCTATTTCCATTGGCTGCAATCGATGAATTCATCGCTTTACTCGCAAAAGAGGAGCCTACACTGCAACGAATGGAAGAAGTGCTGCAATCATTTTACGAGCAGAAATTCGGTGAGCGAGTGAATTTGCACAGTGGAGTAACAGACACGAAAGCCTGATTTGTGGTGACATGCTGTGTTGTGAAATGTATAGGCACAAGTTCGTTGCAGCCAGAACCCTGCATGGAATGCCATCACCTCATCACCAGAGCGGAGAATTCGACCTCTATCAGGTGTACCTCGTGTGCACGCCGGTTCCACTTGGGATGTCTGCATCTCCCTGAATCATTCACTCAATACGCCGAGCACTACACGTGTCCAGCGTGTTTTCTCGGTCGAGGAGGATATTGACGTGGGTGGTACGGGATGGGAGCAAAATTGCAGTGGGAATTAGATTAAGTTGAGAAGTATAGACTTTAGAAAGCTAGGCGTGTTTCCATCCTTGGCAACACTGGTAGCAGCCGTCGTTCCTACAGCGACTCACTCTTTACTTTTCTTTTTTTTCGGACGCGGGCCGGGCTTTCGTCGGCCTGTTCCATCTTCAGAGAAGTAGAAGTCGAGAGGCGTCTTCAGTGAGGTGTCCAGCTTGATGGGGGATGCATCCACGGGCCAGGGCGTAAATGGGGTCGAATAGCACTCCAGATAGGTGTCAATCGAGTTTTTGTCGGTATCATACAGCGTGTCGATTCGGCGCTGCCCTAGCTCAGCAGCGTGAATTGCATGCAAGCAAGGAAACTGCTGATCCTGCCAGTCCTGACACGTGCACTCCCAATCGACAAGGTTCACGTGGCGCCAACTATCAGGGATTTTAAGTCGTGTTGGTCCTAGGTAGCGCACCATGAAGAGTCCATTTGCGCAAGGGATAGACTACAGAGTACATCCACATCAGAGTAAGTCAACAAAACACCTCCACCAAAGGTGTGTCATCGTACCTCACAACGTTGACTGCCTTGCAAAATCTGCTGCAGCTGTGCGTCTCGAAGCGGAACGAGCTCGTGTATTGGGCGCTGCTTAACAGATTGGCGGCGATGGTGGAAGTTTTCGGCGATTTTCATGAAGTACTGATTGAAGGTGTAGAGCGGTTGAGAGCTCCCAACGGGATCTTCTCCGAACCATTTGAGATGACTCGCGCTTTCGTGCTGCGCGAACAGCTCGTCGCTGCCCAATGCCATGGAGAGGTCTGATGTGACCTCGTTAAATGTTGGTCGCCGAAACTGCTCAAGAAATGCGTACTTCACCCAGTTTTCACGTTCCAACTCATCCAAGTAAGTCACTGCTCCCTCGTTCGTGCGAATGAGAGCCTTGCGAAGTGTATCATATTCCGTTTCGCTGTCACTGCGCGCCAGATCAAATATGCTTTGTTTCTTTTCAGATGTCATAGGAATTTTTTTTGCCATCATGAGCTCATCTTCAACCACTCGGCGCATACAAAAGTGATGACTCGCTTGCGGCCACACAGTTCGAATAGCAGCCTGTAATCCGCGGGTACGCCCTGCGATCACCGTGTACTCATTCCAATCCGCTACCTGCGTGTCCTGCAACTCGTGCAAAAACCACTCCCAGTTCGCTTGGTTCTCTTCAGTCACAAGCGCTAGCGCGAAAGTAACCACTTCATCGTTGGAGTCTTTCGTAGAGGCCTTCAGGTATACTCCGCAAATGAGGTCATCGTTTTCATCATCGTCTAGTTTGCCCAATGGTGTTACAGGCATCTCTTCATTGTGTGTGACATGGTCCAGCGACACAACTTTGCGGCAGTATTTCACGGTACTCAGCATTGCATTTGGAATGAATAGTGCGCGCGTAAATGCACCATCCACCCTTTTCTCGACGCGGTAAATCGAGCCCGGGTTCTTCTCCGCCACGATCTTTAGATACCCCTCAAGCTTCTGGAATGACGCGCGTACTTTCGTGACCCTATCTTCTTGAAGCTGTCGTTTGATACGTGAAGCCATCATGTGATTGATAGTGTGTCCTTGCCCGAGCAAAATTCGTCGGATCGTCTTCCCGTCCAATTTGGCCATCATCACATTCGCTGCGGGATACTTGCACACCTCGTCCGTCACCATCCGACACAGCGCTTTCATGGACATGGTCGTGTTCCGTTGTGGTTTCGGCTCCGTTGGCATCGCCCATTCCCGCGGAGCCACAACCATCCCAGACTCAGCGTCCAATGCTACCTGCTGCCCTGATGGTGCAGGTGCGAGTGCAGGTGCCAATACAACGTTCTGTTGTTCGTGTAACGCTGGAATAGAAGAACTCGAAGTACTTCGTGCAGTAGTGGACACTCCCCCATGGGCCGCAGCGGCCGCATTAGCAATAGCAGGGGATACTGAAGGTGGTGCTGCCCGCCAACCAATAAATTTGTAGTGGTTGTGGAGGAAACAAGCACGCGTGATCTTCCAGTGCTGGTCTCTACCGAAACCGTTAATGTAGAACGGACACTGCAATACGCGGGCCGGTGTGTCGGGGTCAAAGAACTGCTGGCCGTGCAGCTTCTTGCACCGATACTTGACGTTGCCTCCTCCATTGGGACGTGTGCTGCTTCCAGACACGATCAATTGAAAGCCACGCTGCATGGCGAACTGTTTGCATCGCTCCTGCAGCGACTTTTGGCTGCTGAACACGTCGGCGCCACATCCAGCAGTCTTAGTACCTCCTTTCTTCTCGTACGCGATGCCAAACTCGGGCGCGGTCGAGTCAAAACTCACAGGGAAGTCTTGTAGCAGCAGTCCCAGCTTCTTGGCTTCCTTCAGATCGCTCTCATCCAGACGGTTGTACTGAGACACTGGAGCTTGTGCTGTGCGAGGTAGAGGGTGGTTAAAAGCAGCCGACACAGCAGTCGGAGGCTTTATGGGGGTCCCCCTATCAACAAGGTAGAGGGTGGTTAAAAGCAGCCGACGCAGCAGTCGGAGGCTTCATGGGGGTCCCCCTATCAACGCTGGAAGGCGGCGACATCAACAGACTCAGTACACTTCCCGCTCTGAACTGATCTTATTTATTCCGTGGTTCTTGTATAGAGACCTCTTCGTATAAGAACATCTCTCTATAAGAACGACTAGACATGGATACACTTTACCAGCCTTACAATTGCAATGTATCGAAGACATGTACAGCGTCTATTAGGTGGTCGCGTGCGATGGAGTTCAAACGCCAAGCCTACGTCTAAGACTGCATCTAAACAGTCAGTTAGTGCGTCTACACGCTCTACGACGCCTGGTACTGTACGCGTGACGAAAGGATATGGTGCTGACAAGCATGAAGCGGAATTAGACTCGACACTCGCACGTATCATCGGCTCGGACTGGGGAGACCGCTCGCACCAGCCTGTATCGATGCCCATGCGCATCTATTGGGTCGTCTTTGGTGTGGTGCTGATCAATGGATTGTACACTTATTTTGCGGGCAAGGATGAGTCGTTCTTGGTGGAGAAACTCAAGAAGAAGGCGGACGAGAAGTTGGGCATTGAAGAGGATGAGAACGAGTTTGAAGAGATGGTGGAGAAGCCGCATGAGAGCAGTGCTACAGTGGAAGCTGCTGTTGAGAAGCCTATGACTGCACCGACGTCTATGCTGAACTCGAGTGTTGTGCCGTCTGGAATGCCGTTTATGGCTCCTGGAATGTCTCGACAGACGAATGCACGCCATCCGAAGTCGAAGATGGAGTTAGAGCAACAACTTACACAGTTGAGAATGCAACAGGAACGACTGCAGCAACAGATTCATAGTGGTGAAGGAGTTGCAAAGGAAGAGCTGGAACATCACGTGCGCATGATCGACATTCAGAAAGAGCAGATCAAAGGCATGATCAAAAGCTTGTAACTAGGTAGGTGCGACTGTTGTTTTATCAAGAGGGGAGCGATGGAATAGAGGTGTGTTTTTCAATAACGAGGCAAGTGGTACTTGAAGGGGATTAGTGAAGGATTTACTTACGCCTAGGGGTCGTGACGGCGAGGGAAGCAGCTCCACCTGCAGCAACATGGAGGACCTCTTGATCTATACTGGTGAAGAAGTCCACCTTTTCCAACGAAGCACGGTTGATCTTGTCACCATGACCTGTAAAAAACACGTTAGCATTGCCGTGTTGAGATAGAGGACACAGCGTTCAACTTACCAAGATTGCCGTGTTCTCCCCAGCCACATGTGTATAGATCTCCACTGTTTGTCACTACCATTGAGTGTTCGCTTCCGCATGTAACATGCTGAATGTCATAGGGAAATGTCACTACTTGGGGTTCACTGGCATTTTCAAACTCTCCAAGACCTAACTGTCCGTGACTTCCTTTTCCCCAAGTCACGAGCTCTCCAGCTTCTGTGAGGCATAAGACAAAGTGCCAACCGCATCCAACTTGAATAGTGCGGAGACCTTCACTGCAAATATGCGGGTCCGGCACACAAATTGGTAGTGCATTCACCTGTTTTCGCCTCTCACCTGAGTTTTCTAAAGCAGAGGCAGGTATCTGCTGCACTCCCAATTGTCCATGCCGATTGCTTCCGCAGGTAAATACCTCCCCACAGGACGAGCGAAAGACCGAATGTTCCCAGCCGCAAAATACGTTGATGATAGTGATGCCTTTCAGAGCCTCAACAACTATAGGGATATCTGTCGTCGGAGTATCATTTCCCAGTCCAAGCTGTCCATGGCGTCCACTTCCCCATGCGAATACATTGCCTTCAGCAGTGGCGAGAAGGGAATGCTTCCACCCACAAGCGATGCTCGCCACCTTCAAGCGTGAGGGCAAGTGCACGATCTGTGCAGTCTCTTCTACCTCATCATTCTGGCTGCGTCCTAGTTGGTGATGGTCATTTGAGCCCCAAGAAAAGACAAGATCGCCTTGGCTGTCATCGCATTTCGAAGAGATGACCGCTATTGTGCTCCACCACCCACACGCTACTAGCTTCGTTTTCTGTGCAACATTCGAACAAGCAGAAGTGTCATAACACAAGTCACTTACACGACTCTGAGACTTACACTTTCACGAGGAATGCACGCCACCGACGCACTAGGTGTGTTCACAACATTTTGTACTTGTTCCAACCTGGCGCGTCCAAGCTGACCTCGATCATCCGATCCCCAGAGAAATAGTCGTCCATCGCTGCGGATTCCTGTCATAGCAAGATGGCGGATACCCATTAGAACAGCACCTCGTCATTGACGACACCAACAAACCTGCAGAATGGCAACCACCAGACGTGACGGATTCTACTTCCACCTGACAGCAACAGTAACACACTGTTACAGTCTCCACTCTGCATTATTCAGCGTTCTCGTTGCTACCTGGTCATTATTCCAATGTTGAGGAAGAACATAGTCGTCCTTTGTTCCCAACCCGAGCTGTCCAGTCCCTCCTGTGTATTCCGCGCTTAGTTACTACTACAGTAACAAACCACTCGTTGCTAGGATCACCTACCGGACCCCCAGACGTACAAGTGCTTCTCCATCGTCGTGCAGATTACTTCGACTAATGACCAATCAAATGCACAAGACGAACACCCATTTCACTTACTAGTTCATATTCTCATAGTGCCTGCCGCATAATCTGTTTCTTTACTCTCTCTTGGAACCATCGTGATGCGTGTGTGCTTCCCTAACAAGAGTAGTTTATTTGCGGTGGAGTCGACGGGCCTCGTTGACCATGAGCCCGTAGAAATGCTTGTAATCCATACAGGCCAGTAAATGGTCCACGAACCAGGCGTACGTGTGCTCTTCGAAGAGCGCTGTGTACTGCCCGTCGTGGATCTCCCGACATTCCTTGAAAAACTCCTCAATCGTCGCCCCCTCGGACTCTACAAAGTCTATAGTGCGCAACAACACACGACGAGTATGACACAGCAGGTTAGCACTTGACTAACAATCCTTGCAAACCTTACCAGACAATTCCTCCTCGAACAACTTGAGATACTGGTCATGTAGCTCCTTGTATCTGTCAACCAAGCGACGTCAGCTTCACCTATGGCACTCTCAGTAATTTATAGCAACAACACACTCGTGTTTGTGCTCCACATCTCCGTCTTTCGCTTCTGTCGCATCAATGAACACATCTGCGTGGTCTCTGAGATACACATTCCGTCAACAACTGGGTCGCTTCAACCTGCAGCAGCCGGTCAGCACCCACCTGGCGAAGTTGTCGAACACGCGCTCAAACTTGGGCGACGAGCAGAACTCTGCAGCACGCGTGATGATGGTCATGACTGCAGCGTGGAGGTGATAACGGACAACCTGATCTCGACCGTTGTGACCTTTCACGACATGGATACATGTCATGTGGCTGTTACCACAATATCTTTACAAATGTACATCTCAAGAGCCGGACTGGTTGATTTCCCTTTTCAACCAATCCCGTGCTGGAACTCACTGCGAATGGGATGACTGGTGGCGGAGGCCCGTGTGGTCCACAAGAGAAGAGCCATCTTCCTTCAAGTGCGCTCCGCAGACGAATAAAGTGATTTGGCGCTCTGTGATTGGTCAGAAAGACAAATCCAACCCAATATTCTGGAAACCGTCCAATCCCTGGGCGTGAAGACCATTTAACACTGCCATCGTTCTCGACAATTTGACGCTGGCCGCAAATTGATGAGAATTTTGCGCCGCGCTCCACCAATGATGCCAGTCTCTTTCTCTCTCTTTCAATAAAAAAAGAAAAAAAAAGGTTTCCCCTCCGCTCAACGACAGGTATGTACGGCTGCATGGCCCGAGGTGTACGCAGCTCGCCGCGCAGTCCAACCTGGCTGGCCGAGTAGAGCTGCATCTTGGCCATCCGTGTGTGTCTTGGCCGCAATCCACACTTCGCTGTAGCTTGCGCACTCGCTGACTTTGTGTGCTCGTTCTGCAGCAATGGCCAACTCCGCGACTTCCCCGACCAACAGCCCGGCCCCTGCCGCTAGCGCCGCTCCGGCCGCAGCCACGTCGACAGCCTCGACCTCGTCGGCCACGGGCGCCGCGCAGCCGTTTCACACGGCGTCGCTGTACGTGGGGGACATCCACCCGGACGTGACGGAGGCGCTGCTGTTCGAGATCTTTAACGCTGTGGGCCCCGTGGCCAGCATCCGCGTGTGCCGTGATGCGGTGACGCGCCGCTCGTTGGGCTACGCGTACGTGAATTTCCACAACGTGGCCGACGCTGAGCGTGCCCTGGACACGATGAACTTCACGAGCATCAAGGGTGTTCCGTGCCGCATCATGTGGTCGCAGCGCGATCCTTCGCTGCGTAAGTCAGGCGTGGGCAACATCTTCGTCAAGAACCTGGACACGTCCATCGACAACAAGGCGCTGTACGACACGTTCTCGCTCTTTGGCAACATTCTCAGCTGCAAGGTGGCCATTGACCACAACACGGGCAACAGCAAGGGTTACGGATACGTGCACTACGAGACGGCCGAGGCCGCCACGGAGGCCATTGCTAAGATCAACGGCATGCTTATTGCTGGCACGGAGGTCTTTGTGGGCCACTTCCAGAAGCGTCAGGATCGTCCGGACGCCGATGACTGGACTAACTGCTACGTGAAGAACATTCCTACCAAGTGGACGGACGCTGAATTGCTCAAGGAGTTCGAGCCTTTTGGAAAGGTGCTCAGCGCTGTCGTCATGAAGGACAACGCCAACCCGGACCAGAACCGTGGTTTCGGTTTTGTCAACTACGAGGACTCGGAGGCTGCCCACAAGGCCGTGGACGCCCTGAACGGCAAGTCCTACCCTGCAGGTGAGGGCGTGGAGACCGAACTGTACGTCGGCAAGGCTCAGAAGCGCTCAGAGCGTGAGCGTGAGCTGCGCAACAAGTTTGAGCAGCTGAAGATGGAGCGTATTAACAAGTACCAGGGTGTTAACCTCTACGTGAAGAACCTGGATGACCAGCTGACCGACGACGAGCTGCGCGAGGCTTTCGCTGAGTGCGGCACTATTACGTCGTCGCGTGTGATGCGTGACCAGAACGGAAACTCGCGTGGCTTCGGTTTCGTGTGCTTCTCGACCCCCGAGGAGGCGAACAAGGCTGTCGCTGAGATGAACGGCAAGCTCATCTCTGGCAAGCCCGTGTACGTGGCCCTTGCTCAGCGCAAGGAGGTGCGCCGCGCTCAGCTTGAGGCCCAGCACGCTCAGCAGCGCGCTGGCATGGTTGTGGGCCGTGGCATGCCCATGGGCCAGCCGCCCATGTACGGTGCTGCTCCGATGTTCTACGGCCAGCCCGGCCAGATGCCGCCTCAGGCTCGCCAGGGATTCATGTACCCGCAGCAGATGATGCCGCGTGGTGTCCAGCGTGGCCCAATCCCGTACGGTGCTCGTGTGCCTGGTGCTCCGGCTCCGGGTGGCTACCCCATGCCTGGCTACGGCATGCCCATGCAGCAGCAGCGCGGCCAGCCGCGTCGTGGCCGTCAGGGCCCTGGACCGCAGGGTCCCCAGGGCGCTCCTGCTAACCGCCGCAACTTCAAGTACACGGCTAACGCTCGCAACCACCCGGCTCGCGACGTGCCGCCTCAGGGCGTGATGCCGCCTGCTGCTCCTGTGCAGAACGCTGGTCCGGAGCCGCTTACGTCGGCTGCCCTGGCCGCCGCTTCCCCGGAGATCCAGAAGAACATGATCGGTGAGCGTCTGTACCCGCTTATCCACCGCCAGCAGCCTGAGCTGGCCGGCAAGATCACGGGTATGCTTCTGGAGATGGACAACGGTGAGCTGCTACACTTGCTGGAGAGCCCGGAGGCCCTCGAGGCTAAGATCCAGGAAGCTCTGGCTGTGCTGGAAGCCCACCAGGGCTAAGTCGTCGGCCTTTGGCCTTCGGCTTTCGCGGGCGTCTTGCGGTGTTGTGTGTTTGGCCATACGCGATTCGGTGAGACGGCAGCGGGCTTCCTTTGCTTACGCAGGGAAGTAGAGAAGGAGCGTTCGGTGAGCTGCGGCTCCTACTTTTTGTGTCGTTGGTGTTGGGCGGCTTTGGTCGTCATTGCTTTGATGGTTGGTGGAAGGAATACACAAAGAAATATGCTCAAGATCACGGGGAAGACACAATTGGTGGGGGTCGTAGCTAAACGAAAACATGAGAAGAGATGAACTCAACGCCTCTACCCGCGACCAGAAGAGCTAAGCCTCCTGGTCCCAGACTCCGTGCTTTGCGTTGCCTGCGTGCTTGCCTCTTGCTTCCCGCCTGCAGCCTGCAGATCATTTTTTATTTTTCGCGACAGCGTAGATAGTTTTTAGTTTGCATTTGCTTAATCTTTTTTCTTTTGACGCATGCTGTAGTGTTTCCTGCGTCGCGCCTGCTTGCTTGCTCATGGACACATCGACGACACCGGCATGAGGACATGAGCAAAATTGAGAAGGGCTTCAAGTACGTGTTCAACTCACATGGCTACTCATTTAGTTCATCTATCGAAGCTAGCGTCAAGAGCCTGCAAAGTTCCAAACTGCTGGCACTGCAGTCTTGCTTCAAGTGGAAAATCGGCAAGTTTACTTAGCGACCCTGTCACGGGTGATAGCAGCGCTGTCGGGGCTTTGCTGCTAGTACTAGTATCACCGTCTGTGGTTGGAAACACAGTGGCTAAACCACCGCAAAACTCAGCCAGCAAGCCCCACCGAGTTCGCAACACTTCCCAGGACTGATTAAAGCTTAAAGCGGAATTCTCAGCACTTGCATCGAGAAGCTGGCGCACAGCAGCCTCGCTAGCAGCAGCAGTTCGCAGTTCATTATGCTGAGTCTCAACAACAGCGAGCTTGTCACCGGAGAAAGTCTCAGCTAACCGCGGACGATACACACGAATAATCTCTTGAAAGTCAGTGGAAGGCAAGAGCGCAATTTGATAGGGTAGGACGGGCGGAAATGAACTGAGGCTTGTGCTGCTACTGCAGCCGCGTTCTTCGAGATCTTCTGCAAGGCTATGTAGTCCCTGTACAAGGTCAAGCATCCTGTCGGCAATGTCAACGATTATCTTGTGGCGTTCCTGGGCACCGAGGCCATCGAACAGCTCGGCAACCCAACTTCCCACTCCCCGCACAAACGCTACTATCGAGTGAGGCTTCACGGCAAACATACCATCATTTGAACCAATCCTTTCTCCCAAACCACTCTGATTTCGCAGAGCAGCACGTTGATATGCAGGTAGAGGTCCTTCCACACCCACATCGCCTGCCAACGCAAGACGAAGCATGGATATCCGCTGGGGCTGCTGTGATAACAAGCTCGTATACCCTAATTGAAGTCCAGCACGTGTTTTAAGAGCTATAGACCCCACCACGAGCGCTACCTTCAAACTCAACCACCAAGCTGGAGGTGGCGCAACAGAGGCATTTCTGCGGGCTAGCAGCCGCTGGATTGGGACCCTGGCGTTATCAACCCAGCGTACAACCTCAGTCAGCTTCCACCATGTCATACCTGAAATAGAGGGACACATAGTCACCGATGCTGCACTCAATTCTTCCGCGTCTCCAGCATTCATCTGACGCTGAAGATATGGCAATACACTTGTGAGATGCGAGTACCATTCGGCGTTGTTAGCGAACAGAATTGAGTCGAAAAAGCGCTGCATCAGAGCGTCTAGCGGAGGCTGCGCACTTGATACACGGATAAACCCAGGGAGAGCTTGCTGTTCAACTCCTCGTGCAAAACTAAGAGCAACAGCACTGACCACCGAGCTGATACTAGAATCAGCAAACCGTATTACTTCAGTCGAGCAGCTGATGACTTTCCGCAGCCACCGCTTGTGCACGGATTGGAGAAACTTCGCCATTGTCTCGAAGAATATTTCACCAGCAATGTTTGGATCTCCTTCCGTCTCCACAGGAAGTGCTAGCAAGTGAAACATTCTAACATTGCCTGAACAATGCGCTCGTAGACGAACATCAAGAAACATGCGCGGCTCGGTTTCTCCTGACCGTCGGCGGTCCACACTATGCAGACTCAACGAAAACGCCCACCCACGGTGCAGAACCCGAGCCAGTGCCTGTAGATTGGCGCCAACAGCAATACGTGCCATGGTCGCCACAAAAGTGATGTCTCGAATTCCTGCGGTAATCTGTGCTTGGCAAATCGCCGCTGTCTGATCAAAGCTCAGTCCCACCGCTAACAAATCCACCACTCGGTGGAAAAGCCCCACCGATCTCACCACCGCACGAACTTCTGCTGTCCCATCGGATCTCTGCTGATCCTCTGTATCACGTGAATCCAGTGTGCTCTCAAAAGCCGCCAGTGTTTTACTATCTCCATTAACCACATCTTCAGCTCTGAATAGTATGTCGCCCAATGCCACATCCACCACTTCTCGATCCAACAAGAATGCCAGTACCTCGCCCCCATTCAACACTGCCTCAGACTCCACTTCAAGGTTAGAAGTAACAACAACTGGAGACTGAACTTCCCTAGCTGGAACTGGACCAGACCCAACAGAATCTGTAGCAACAGCTTCAGGAGCTGGAGAGACAGTTGCAGACACTGGCGTCTCATTGTTCTGTTCACTTGATGTAGCTATCAGTGGCTGTAATGCAGCAGAACTCTGCACTGTAGACGTCATGTCTGCATGCTCCTTGTCCACCAACCTCCGAGTCTTGTGATTCTTTGGCAAAGCTGGCACTGCATCAAAGTAACTCTGTTTCTGTTCAGGCATCAACTCTTGATATTGTTTCCATCTCATTGGGTGCTGCATCGTCAAGTGCGACTTGTAGTTATCTGTGCGGAATGTCGGACCGTTCCAGTATTTGGGCTTCTGGGTCCGCGCTCGTTGGCGCGAGGAAGCGCGCGGATCATCCTCCCGTCCGAATGCAGCACAGAACATGCAGAGCACAGACGTGGCTTCATGAGAAGCTGAGTCGCGCTCGACGACGCGCACGCCATAGAGATACTCGTGGGCTTCGAGGAAGGGCACGATACGCTTGGCTCGCTTCCTGGTAGGTGATGCCATTTTAGTTTGACGTTTTAAACACCTTCGAAGACATATCGCCTGAATGAAACATATACACTTGCTTTCAGTAGCGCATACAAAAACACTGTGTCCCAATAAGAGGCTAAGGCTCACAGACGACGATGGCGAGTGCGATGCGAGCGAATGCGATGCGCGTGGCGGTGCGCCAGCTCCGACACCAGACGCCACAGTCGGTGGCTGCGCTGCGTGTTGCTTCGTTTCCCCAGTTGGCGCAGACGCAGCTTCGCTCTATGAGCGTGTTCTCCAACATCAAGAAGACGGTGTCGGGCAAGCTCGAGGAGCGCAATCAGCACAAACAAGGTAGAATGAGAGACCTGTATGCTCTACACAGTAGATGGACTGATGTTGTGGACTGCAGAGGAGGCGTACAAGCAGCAGATGATTGATCTCTCGCAGCAGGACAAGTTCGACCTCAACGGCTTCTATGACCACCTCAAGGTGAGGACACTACAGAGCTGAGAAGAGAGAGACTCTGTGATGCTGATTGTCTTGTTGGTGTGCTAGAAAAACTCTGAGGCGAGCGGTGCGAGTGGCTGGCGATCCATGATCCCTGGTGTGTCGTCGATGGTGAGGCAGTTAATGTTGTTTTAGTTTTGCACTGGGGTTGACATTGTGCTGATGGATCTTGCTGGTTTTGCTGTATGACAGACTGCTGTCCAGCAGATGAAGACGTTTATGGCTATCTTGGAGTCAATGGAGGTAATGCAATGGCTTATATTTTCCTGGTCATGGTTCTACAGAATGGTGACGGTAATGATGACCGTTTGTTTGTGCAGCCTGAATACCGTGAAAACCCCCGCCTCATCAATGGCAAGACCAAGAGGAAGATTTGTGAGAAGGCCGGCCACGTACGTCTTGCTCTTTTGTGTTAGCTGGTGATTGTCTACAATGTGAACTAATCTGCTACCGTTTCTGCGCTTACTCTTAACAGTCCCCCGAGGAGATCAACAACATGATGCGCAACTACGAGCAGTTGTCTGCCCTCCACATTTGGCTGGTGAAGCGCGTGGAGCGTGGCCTCCGCATTCCCGAGACTTTGGACGAGACAACGGAGATGGTGCGTCAGGATCCCACAGGTTTTCCCACCAAGAAGTTCAGGTACATTGCAACTACCTTTCATTCTTCTTCTTCAACCTATTGAATGTTTACTTGACAAACAGGATGAAGCAGCGTCGCTACTAATTACCACGACGCAGTAGAAGCTCGAAGGACCTAGCGCCCCATCAAAATCTTTTCATCCAATCGCACGCCTCCATTCTATAGTTTGCACAACCAATCACACTTTCCAAATTGCCGTCTAGATACTAGGACGCCATGCAGAGCTCGCACCACGTCGTGTTCGCTGACCCTCTCAAGCCCGTGAAGCTCGACGACTTCCGCAATGTTCTCATCCGGTATGCGCCCTCTTGATCCTCACGAAATTGGCGATTCTCACTTGGCCTTGTGACCGTGCTTCCAGGCAAGAGGAGACCATCATCTTTGCGTTGATTGAACGTGCCCAATTCCCACGCAATCCCGAGGTCTACGTGAGTATGACGGAGAGGTATGTCATTATGCTGGTAGTTGTAGTTGCAATTGGACACGAGAGACTGATGGATTAATGGTGTTTCAGCAAGAGCGCGGCGTTCGGAGGCCTCAAGGGCAAATATACGACCTTCGACGGCAGTCTACTGGACTTTATGCTGCTGGAGACTGAGAAGTTGCATGCATTGGCGCGTCGCTACACGTCTCCGGACGAGAATGCCTTCTTCCCACACCTCCTACCGGAACCTATCCTGCCGATTATTGACTACCCGCGTGTGCTCAACCCGAACCGGATCAACATCAACAACCAGATCATGAGTGTGTACCAGGAGAAGATTCTACCGGGTTTGACGACGCTCGCTAGTGACGACGCTGCGGTATGAATACTTTGGGTTGGAAATCTTTTGGTTCAATGGGGTTTGCTTATAGTAGTTTTACTTCGCAATAGTATGGATCTACGGCAACGGCGGATATTGCGGTGCTGCAGGCGCTGAGCAAACGTATTCACTTCGGCAAGTTCATCGCTGAAGCTAAATTCCAGGCGGAGACGGAGCGCTACACGCAGCTCATTCTCGCGAACGATGCGGACGGCATCATGGAGGCGCTTACGAACCTGGCTGTTGAGCAGGTTTGTGCAAAGCTTTATAAATCACTTCAAGCGGGTAGCTTTACTAACCTAGCAGGGTGTATTCTTGTACGCGTTTCTAGAAAGTGCTTGAGCGTGTCAAGCTGAAAGCCTCGACGTATGGCCAGGACCCGAACGCCCCGGCTTCGTCGGATGACAAGGAGATGAAGGTGAACCCGCAGCTTATCTCGGATCTGTACCGCGACTTTGTGATGCCTCTTACGAAGGAGGTGCAAGTGCAGTACTTGCTGCAGCGTGTCGCTCACCCGTCAATCGCTGTGGCGGGCGTGGAGGGATCCTTTTGCTGGCTAGCAGCACAGGCTCACTTCGGGGGTGAAACCCTCGACAAGGACCAGCTACTGCAGGCCGAATCCATCAGCAAGGTATTCTACGATGTCAATGCGAACCGCACGGCCTACGGTGTCGTCCCTATTGAGGACTCCCGCTTGGGTATGATCAAGGAGACACAAGCACAGCTGATGCGTAGCTCGCTGAAGGTGTCTGCCGAGATTGTGCTAACACGCTCTTTCATCTTCGCGGCCAAGGACAAACAGCTTGGCAAGAACTCTGACGTAACCAAGTTGTTCTGCCCTACGGACACGGATGCTCGATTGCTCGCCCAGGCGGAGAAAAATTGGCCGAGCGCACAGGTGATCTCCGTTGCCAATGTTTCGGAAGCCGCGAGTCATGCATTCAACGAACCGTCGACAGTTGCAGTAACCACGGCTGGCGCAGCGGAATCTCACAGTTTGGAACAGGTTGACACGAGCCATGCGCTGGCGTCTGAAGTTGGCACTTCGGAAAACAAGTCGTTCATCCGCTTCGTGATTGTTTCGAAGGGTTACCCTGTGGCGACGGGAAAGGACAAGTCGTGCTTGAGCATGGAGATCAAGCACGAAGTAGGCTCTCTGCTCAGTGCTCTGGATGTATGGAAGAAGCACGGAATCAACCTGACATGCCTCGAGTCTATCTACCGTCAGGAGCAGGGTGGCTACGACTTCTTTGTGGAGATTGTGGGCCACTTTGACGATGACAATGCGCGACAGGCGATTGAGGAATTGCAGTCGGTTTGCACCGTCAAGCACCTTGGCTCGTTCCCCATCGCGAAGCGTCCTATCCAGAGCTAAATGCTTCTGTTCCGAAATTTGCAGTTGCAAGGGAGTATATGTACACTTCCTTCCATTAAGGAATGAAAATACAAACGGTAGTCCGTAAGTGTTGGAAACCACGCAAAAGCTGCGAGTCTTACTTGTTAATCTTGTTTATTCTGCCCTCAGCTTACTGGTTGCTGTGGGTGATATGGTGGCTCACCGATATCGGCTGTTCTCGTCGTCCAGGTCAACGTACTCAGCATCGATTACGGTTTTCCGCCGGCCGCCAATGGTTGAATCACGTAGCAGATCAATCACGTCCCCCGTTTGGCGGTTGCGATCTACAAGACAATGAGATCACAGAAAATTAGACGCCCAACCCAAATTATAATAGCAGGGCTTATACGTACACTTGAGCTCTGTAAAATTCAGATTGCCGCCTTTGCCAACAGAAGCCTTCATAGTCACGTGCGAAGATCCATACGCGCCATTAATTGGAAACACTGCTTCAATGCGTCCAGCACCATTCACAGCTGCAGATACCAATGACAATAACTAATCAGCAACAATACGTTGGCCAAAGACGCATACATCCACATACTCGACTCCATCCACTGTTCCGGTCCTCCAACACTGACGTTGTCACCCATCTGATCACGCACACGTTTGTTCGCCTGCAAGTACTCATTGGTACGTCGTCGTAGCTCTCCGGCTCGTTCCATCGAGCTCTGCATTGCTTTGCCCAGAAACGAGAACACTGTCTTTACGAAACCTCGCACGACCAACGGCATTCCCTGCACCAGCGAGTTCAGATCATCCTGCACAGCTGACTTGGTACGTCGTCGAGTACGACTGAACATGTCGTTCAGTGCGTCAATATTGGAATTCACATGCCGGAATGGGTCACTTGATCCAAAATGTGATCTATACTGGCCGATAAACCGTTGATACAGCGTGTACACTCCGAATCCAGCAGCACCTGCAATGATCAGTCCAAATGCCACTACACAAGCAACATCATCAGTCTCAAATCAATTGCAATTGATAATAAGTATTGCATCACACGTACACGACGTCGAGGCGATGAGTGCGCCAGTACCCAGCAGAACCAGTCCGCCCGTCTTCAACGTGGACTTCCAGTCGCTGCCACTTTGCCACGGATTTCTCCCAGGCGAGTAGAAGCGTTTTACTTGAATTGCCACAACTGGAGACGTCTTTTTATTGACGAATGCATTGCCAACAGACAGAACAAGAGGTCGAGACAGCAGTGAAGACGAGTTGACAGCGATTTGAGGGCGAAAGCGGTTGGACGAGCTGGAAGTGCTCAAAGGGGACGACAGGACACTGAGCGAGAAGTACGGACTTGTACACGCGCGTACATGCGCTGCCGCCAGCGGATACACGCAACGTCGGAGCAACCACGAGGAGCTCATGGCAGAGCTACAAATGAATAGAATTGAGGAATGATTGTATATTTCGTGTGGCTTACATAAAATCCACGTCCCATTTTAAATGAGAAAGTATTAAAATACTTTCTGTCAGTTAATTGTCAAAAACAATTAGCTGAATTTTCATAATCCTATTGTAATTGTCAATATTTAGTGGACAATGCTCGGCCAAAACTTGTCGGCGTAAGGCGGGCTACCACAGATTGAGCACAAGGTCCCAACATAAACCCTAAGTCATTTGGCGACCGACCAAGGTCAAACTATATAAAGTAGTCTGGTAGCCTAGTCCAAGTTCGATTGTGTACTTTGAACCAGGGCCTCCGAATAAATCCTTGTACAGAAAATACAATACAAAATCGAGCTTACGCTATTTATTTCAAGTTTCTGTAAAAAAATAAAATTATTGACTTCTGTGGTTCACACAAAATATTTAAACTTGGTTTTTGTATCAACGGCAACTATACACCAGTCATCCCAACTTTAAACTAAGACCGATTCTCTTCTTTCCCCACCAAACACTCTCCAACCGCCATGGCAATCACATCGTTCTCAGTCAAGCAAGTCTGCGCGTTCTTCTTCAAGCCCCTGCTTGACGAGCAAGATGAACCTACCTGCTTTTTTCGTTGCCAGTGCTCGGTTGTGAGGAAGCAGGAGCACAAAACTGGTTACTCGAATCTAATGAGCCATATCCGACAGCAACACCTTGACTACGCGGCCGTCATGGCAGCCAGTGGTACGGCAAGCGGCACCCTAGCCGCATTTGTCGACAAGAAAAGTTTGACTATCTACAGCTGGATGGATTTCGTGGTTGACTGCGGGCTATCGTTCGCATTTCCGGAGCACGCGACCGCCCGCAAATACACTTCGCTGGCGCCTATCTGTACTGAGACGCTGCTGAAATACATGCGCATGACGACAGAAGCCGTTGAGGAGGCCATCATCTCCTTTCTACCCCCCAAATTTGGTATCATCTTTGACGGGAGCACGTATCAATCTGAGCACTACGTGTGTTTGTTCGCGACCTTCGGCCACGACAACCACACCGAGACGATTTTGCTGGCTATGGCGCCTATCATTGATGACGGCGTGGAGGACCACTCTGCAGCTGCCCATGTGACGTTTCTGACCTCAATTTTTAAAAAAAATTAAGCGGACTACTGCTGATGTTCTGTATGTGGTCGCTGACAACTGCTCTACAAACGGACGGGTGGCGGCGCTGCTCAACGTACCGCTTATTGGTTTTGCCAGCCACCGTCTGAACTTGGCGGTGAAAGCTTTTACGAATGACTGGGAAACTCTGTTGGACAAAGTTCAAGCACTTATGTGCAAGCTGGGTGGTATTAATGCTTCGGCGATGCTCCGGTAACTTTTGTTTTGGTCTCATTAAAACTTCTTTTATTAATTTACTTTTTACCTTGGTTATTGTATTACAGCAAAAAGACCGAATTGCGACCTGTTCTTCGCCAAGCCACGCGATGGTCGTCTTCTTACTGCATGCTGCAGCGCTTCTTTAAAATTAAAGAGGACATTGACACAGAAGACGATGCTATTGCTGAGCTGATGCCGACAAAGCGCGAGGAAAACAAGCTTCAACAGCTCCTAGAACAGCTCAAGAACTTTGAATCGGCGTCTAAGAAACTACAAAGCTGTCGCTGTTGGACGTTAGAGACTTGTTCGACGAGCTAATCGAGTTGCACCCGGCGCTCGCAAAGTCACTGGGTGCTAAGGCCAAGATCGTGAAGTCGCCTGTGTTCGAGTCTGCTTGCGTCGACGTGCCCATGGGGAAGGCGAAGCACCTGAGCAGACAACAGCGTGCTGCGTTGTCAGCGTTCGCGGTGGATGCCGATGCCGAACCTGAACAAGAGAGCAAGAAGCTCGGTTTTGCTGATAGGGCACTTAAGAAGTGCAAGATCACGCGCGAGCATCGCAAGGAATACCCTGATGTGCAGTACATTCCTCCAACTTCAAACGTCTGCGAACGATTCTTCAGCAAAACCAAGCACACACTTGGTTACTGTCGTACGGGAATGCTTCCTGTTCATCTGGAAATGGTTCTCTTTCTAAAGGCTAGCCGTCGGTTCTGGAACGCCAACACTGCCATGATGGTCGTAAACGCCGATTAGTGAGATGACTGTAGCCATCTCAAGAGCCAATAACGCAGTAATTGATTTTTGCTCTCTGTCCACATCGATACACTTATTTATTTTGCTAACTGAGCACCGTACTATTGCAGTTATATTAACGGAGGCCCTGCTTTGTACTATATAGTGACTTTATGTGAAATTGAGTTGTATACCGATTTATGGGGCGACATTACGATCTACACAAAATCTCGTGAAAGACAGTGTTATTTTTCCAATAGTAATAACACAAGTTTCTTCTTACTCTCGGGGTGACACATGAACGCTAACTTGAACACATAATGCTTCTAGCATGTAGTGTACGACTAGAGCCGTCAACGATGACCCCTACGGTGGCAAACAAACACATGACTACAGCGACACGAGGGGTACGGCTCTGAACACTCTTAGATTTCTCTTTGAACACCTTTAGGTCTTTCAATCTTGACTTCAAAACAATATGCTCTAATACAAAGTTCATATTAATGCAAACCCCACGGCGGTGTAGAAAAGGGTCCCGTTATACTTCATACGATAATATCAAAAGCTCAGTAACGAGTTACACAGACTCTAGAGAGCGGTATTCAGCGTAGTGTTACATAACCCTGCGAACACCAAACCTGGAATTGTGTGTTTTTTACGATGGAGCAGTACTATGCCTCTCATGATGGAGAACTCTGGCGAATTTGCGACTGTGGTGTCGTGGTAATTATCACAGACACCAATGAATAGGTACAGATTGTTTGTGACCGATGGTGACGGTGCTCACATCGTCCGTACTCGGAAACAAATGCGGAAGCGTTTCTTACCACCCAATTTCGAGTACATGATGTGGGAAAAATTGTGCAAACTAACACAAATTGGTTCCCTCCACGACTGTGTGAATGCTGTCCAAGATGTACTGATTCAGTGGAAAGTGCCTATTTCGCCACGTGAACTACGTTTTTACTTTCAACGAGGATTCCGCTCCGAATTTACACGTCATCTTCGTGAACGCCATCCAGCAACGCTAGAGGAGGCCATTGCGCTAGCCATGCAGTTTGAACACGGCGTTACTAGTGACAACGCGTCATCAATCACTGCTCAGTGGATGGCGCATGCTACATGTCACAAGTGCAAACGTGTTTGTCATATTGCCTCCCATTGTTCAACGTCACTGAAGTAGACGGTATTTGATAAGGGGATCGTGTAACGGCTTTGTCGCATTCCGTTTACTGTAGATTGGAGGTATGAAAAGGTAATGTCAATGTTGTGGTCATATTGAGGCCATGAATGCTGACACATTATTTGCTTAGCGAGTTAGGTAGATGGAGATAACTTTAGAACGAGTGACTACAAAAGGGTAGCAAAAGTAAAAGCCATCGATGCTAAGCAAATAATAAAACGCTTTCCAATTTTTATCAAAGGGTGAAAGCTTCCTCGGTTACAATAAGCCAGTGGTGAAATTGGGCACCATTCAGGCAAAAGTACTCTAAGTCGAGGATGCTAAGATCTAGGGAAGTTGAGAATCGAAACTCGATACGGATAGAATATCGAGGATTACGGGGGGTCGTTCAGATCAACGCTGCATTGAGGCCCATCTTGCTGAGAAATTAGACCCGTCTTTTGTAAGAACAACGTGTGATCTATCTTGAATATCGCACGCTGCGCTTCCGCCCAACGTTTAGTTGGGGTGTCACCGCTGTCCCAGCAGGCCTGTTTCCGGAGCAACTCGGATCGGGAATACACTTCAAAAAGCTATCCCGAATTTATCCTTTAACGCCCCAATATAGATAATACTTATGACGGCGAACATAAAGATCATCTTATCATGAAGCGTTCTGAATGAGTAGTACGATTGATGCGGTCTAAACTATGACGGTCACGTTGCAACTGGTAAACAAAGTGGCAATAATAATAAATTTTAGCAAAATTACAAATAAAATTCACAATTAGGCAAAGTTAAAATTCACGTAAAAGAACAAATTCTGAAACTTTTGAATATATTACGGATAATATCAACCAGGAGGAAATAATTCCCTTTAAATAAATATATTTCCTGGTAGACGAACAATACACTTTATTTCATCACACAAAGTAAATAACAACGCAAATGTGAATGAGTTAAACTCAATATTTTATTTGTAATTGTTACAGTCTACTCGAGGAATATCCTCTACACAATACACGCCATCAATGTGCTCAAAGAATGCAGAGAGCAAATCTTCACGGTTGGGAAAGTAGTGGTAACAATCTGAGTCGATGAACACAAATGTATTACCTTATCAGGTGCGAGGAATTCAGTGTCATGTGCCTTTCTGCTGTCCAGGTCGTTGACCGACAACTATAAGCGAAGGCTTGCGGCTCCGGATAATTCGGCCCGGACGTTTAGCCCGGCTCTTGAAACCCGACGTCGTGTTGAGGTAAAGCAGTTGCTTTCCGAGCCACTGCACGCCTTTCTGCAAAGCGTCGATGGTGTAGGCGCCGTACTTCGGATGGCCGTGATCTTCACTTGGCCTGACCTTACACAGTTTGGCAAGCACAGCTTTCATGGCCCCAGCAGTGAGAAGATCTCCACTTGGCCTGACCTTACACAGTTTGGCCAGCACAGCTTTCATGGCCCCAGCAGCGAGATCTTCTTAGTGAGAAGATCTCACTGCTGGGGACTGATGTTGATGGACAAACGTTCACACATAGAGTATCTATTACCAAGCATCTCCTGGTGCTGCACCACGACAGACACAGGATGAGATACTGGCATCTGCAATAAAAAAGGGTAAAACGGAGCATAGACTGGTAGAAAGGCATAAAATACTATAAACTCCAAGTGTAAAGAGCCTTGACAAAATACACCACCTGTTTTGTTGTTATAACAGCAAACAGATACATTTCACACACCGAACAGATAAACTCCGTTCGGGGCTAGCCCAGACTGTCGCGTGAGGATCTGTTGCTGCTCAATAGGTCGACGAGTTGGTGACTTGGCTGTGCTCGAAACACGTCCATGCAATCGATATGGACGGTACCTTCTCCGGGTGATTTGCTTGAGCTGGGAAGCTTGTCTTGCTTGAAATGTAGCGAATTGCAATATGAAAATGCAAAGGAGACAGAAACAACTACAAATAAAACAAAACGGTAAAGGTTGAATGTATCCTCCTATGCCATTGTGCGGTATAAAGTCCCTATCGCCTATGTCTCTTACTCTTATAAGTCCTGATTTTGGTAAGACTCGTCCTGACACCATAGATCAGGTCAGATGAAAATCATCTGCACCGTATGTTTGAGCCTCCTAAGGACACAGAGAGGCTGTTGAGGATGTGCCCTGTCGGTGACTCAAGTACCCCGTTTTGTATACTAGGACTATGGCCACATATAACGTAGTCTACATTACCTTTGGTTTATGATTGATCATTTATTACAGGATAGTAGATGAATGTCACCGGAGTACGTCTCCGGTACCGACTACTAACTTTGTCAATCGCAACTCTTCTTACCGGCTTCCGTTCAAGTCTACTTCTCCAACTCTTCTGCAAACCTCATACTCTAACAGTATAACACATACATGTAATTGACGCCGCATAGTTTTTACGAAAAATTCAACTTTGGCTCTGACTACTACCGGAATTACTGGCATGACGTCAGAAACGACCAGGACGTTTTCCAAAACAAGCTGGTGGGAGGAAGTGTAATGATGTGGGTGTGCATGAACATTTTGGGAGAACCGAGATTGCCTTTTGAGTGGACAGAACTCGAGTGTAAGGCAAAAAAGGAAGCATCGAAGTTATCTCGATGCTGGATACACACACCCAGTTGCGAAATGTCTATTAGAAGGTGCCAGGGGCAACTCATTATCACCTTCATTTTCCATCGCAGATAACACAGTATCTCAATGACCTACGATATCGTCAATCTCGTAGTTACCTTCATCCAGATCATCCAGGTGGGTACCCAACCCATCTGAATTCTTGATGAAAGTTCTAGTGATGATTATTGTAGACTAGACGATGAAATTGGTGACGCGTTACGAAAATTCGAACTATGCCTCTTAGAGGTACACAGACTATTTCTTACAATTGCAGCACTGTTCAATCTTGAAATTCATCAAATGGATGTCACGACAGCATTTTAAATGGCATTCTTGAGAAAATCTACATGACTTAGCCGGGAGGCTTCCAAACTCCGGGTAAAACGCATCTAGTCTGTAAATTACTAAAGAGCCTGTACGGGTTGAAACAAGCTCCCCCGTGTCTGGTACCAAACATTGTCGGCCTTTCTTACGGGTCTTGGGTTTACCAAGTTGATAAAAGATCGTTGTGTTTTCCGCCGGACGGTTAACGGTGCCATTTGCTACATTCCGGTGTACGTTGATGACCTCCTGGTCATAGCACCAACACCAGCCCTCGTCAGAGAGCTGAAATCAGCCCTGGAGCGAAGATTCTCCTTGCTCGATTTAGGGGAGGTGAAGTACTAACTCGGTCGATTTATTCAATGCGACCATAAAACTCGAACGATATATATCCACCAACAACGGTACGCTACGAAGGTCCTAGACCACTTCAGCGACTACATCTTGAACCCCATTTCAACACCAGCAGACAGGAACATAAAACTCTCAGTTAGCTACCAGCCGAAAAGCGAGGCAGAAATGATGCGATGAAGGATATTCCGTACCGTGAAGCAGTAGACAGTATAATATATATAATGCTAGGAACACGGCCTGATATGACATTCTATGTATATGAGGTCAGCCAATATCTAGACAGTCCTGACATGCATGACGACAACTAAAGCTGCATTAAGATCTGCTATAATCCCGAACTTCACGGAAGGTCTAAGTACATTCACGTAATGTACTGTTTTGCGCAAGAAAAAGTAGAACGGCACGAGTTCATCGTCATTCACTAAAGATATTATGACTGATATATTTAGTAAAGCACTAGATAAACATCAGTTTAGAAACTAAGGGCCAAATTCAGGATGCAATCCCTCGAAGCTCAACCTGGCCATTCCAAATAGTGTACGAGTGTAACACTAATGCATAAAGCATACCTCTCCTATGCGTTCTTTTATAATTTTCCCATTGGGTCACTATTTGATCGCTAAAGTTTTTCCCTCACTGAGGTTTTCCTGGACAAATACCGAATTATATCAGGCATAAGTGTAACATCCCACACACAAATTGTGACGAGGTCACACGAGCACCTTGCTTAGAGGAAGCGTGCTATCAGGAGTATACAACTCCAAGTGAATAGCAGTTCACGAGTCCCCGGTCTTAGGGGACTAAGTAGCTGACTTAGCTAGAATAGGGTAGATTTAAGACTGAATGTATTTATAGTTAATTACCTTAATTTGGCCTGTAATACAAATTTGTAATTAACTATAGTTTGACCTATATAAACTTGGCCGAACCTCATTGATTGGCTCTCAGCCTTCCTGGCTGATGTCAGTGGTGTGATGTACACCACTGATCCAAAGTATCCCTTAAGTGGATACGTGAAGTTGTCTACATCATACGGGTGTACTCATTCATTGGGTCACCCTAATGTAACCCCGTTACACAAAGTCACAAATTATCAGGAAAAGTTCATTGTTAATACGGCAAACTCGCTGAAATACCTACCAACTCACATCATCTAATTCTGATTGCAGACGATGAACGGATAAACAAAAGCGTAGAAAGCAATCCAACAAATTGTGACTTTTGATCTATCAAAATATTTACAGTGGATTTCGCAACACATCATTTTAGTATCATTTGTTGTAAGCTCTGTGTCACTAAACTCGTAGTTGTTGTCAAAATGTGTTGTTTCGGTGACACTACTACCAACTGTACAATCAACGATTTTGTAACTAGTTTCCCCTGTTTTACTTGTGTGATGTAGCGCTTGGAACTTTC
>PCFV01000397.1:0-28801 GCA_002812785.1 Phytophthora litchii | reverse complement strand
AGGTGCTCGTGTGACCCCGTCACATAGGCACCCCGAAATCTAGTTTTATCTTTTTATCGATCAAACCCCGCCATATCGATTCGATAAGCTTTAGCCGAGGTGCGATTAGTGGACTGTACGGACTTCAGCGACCTCAGTAGCTAGTTGTGAGGTTATGCAGTGGTGCAGGCTCGACGGGACGGCGTGAAGGAGGCGAATCCGACAATGATTTTGCCTAACTGCCTTCGGGTATCGTAAACCCGGTCTCATGACTCGAAAGCAATCGCTCCAGGCTACCACCACCACTGCATCTACCTCAACACGTACTTGGCAAACGAACTAGTCAGTGTTCGTTGGTCTACTCAAGGCGACGGGCGACTGCATCGCGGTGAATTCGCCCATCATGATCCCTGGTGGAGTCGTTCGAGGTTGGATAAGCACGTAAACCATGCGAAGTCAGTGGTGCGGGGCGTGATTGGCAACCATGACAAGTCATTCGACTTCAAGGTGGGAAAGGTGATCGAGGTGTAGCAAGTTGCCCGCAGTGAGTACAAGGCCGAGTTCTATCTTGCGGTGTTGGAAGTGATAGAGAGTATCACCCATGCGAGTTTCAGAAGACAGTGATCTGTATAGTTGATTTTCAAGTGGCGCCAGAAAGTTGGCAGCGGTGGAATCGAAGACGTTTTGGAATAACTCATTTCTGTTGGAGTATTGTTCATGTACCAGTCATCCCATTCTACAGCAAGTGCATCCGGTTCACAACCAATAATGCGCCTATAATAATATTCCGCGATCTTTCAAATACGTTGGTGACCCGATTCTTTAGAACTGGCCAAGCATACGGTGTCCTTGTAAGCAAGGTGTAAGAAGAGTGCAAATATGAACAGCGGCTGCTCACCCGCAGCCTACCGTGACTCCAATTGTTTTAAAAAGGCACCACGATAGATGCTCCAGGGGAATTTGTCGTCGCGGTCATGAAAGTCAATAACCACGCCTGCGAGTGTGATTCCGTCACTTTGACGCTTAAATGAAGCATTGAGATAGTTTACTACAGCTTCAGCATGTGTGGTGACAATCCAAAACGATCTGATATGAAGTATATCCTTCACCAAATTATTCCTACCGTGTGGGAAAAAAACTTAAACCAAAGTTATTATAGGCCATCGTAATGCGAGAATTCTTCTAGCACGACCACACTGACCCACATCGTCCGGGATGCCTCCTCCAATATTCTACCCTTTGCCTCAGCATCAATTATTATTTTCTTCATCTGTGATCTCAGCTCCAACTCATCGTGACCTGACCCAGCTGCAAATAATCCCTGTGTCGTCACAAAGCTGCTCTCCCAAAAGGTGGAGTTTCGCAATAATCAGCCAAAAATCACTTCGAAAGTAAGGCATACTCTCTGATTTGCTCTGTACATCCATAGCTTCCTTTGATTCTTGACTAGGCACGTCATCAACATAAGAAGTTAACATCGACCCACCAGTTTTTTTTCGACAAGGAAGGTGGTAGACTGCTCGAACGTCGAGGCTTTCAACAAGTCCCTTTGTCGTGAGATCCTCAAAAGATCATTCTGTCAAACGGTGTTACGCTTGGAATTCGAGAAGACGCGTCAAAATCAAGTCGTCTTGATGGTTCGAAAGAGGCGTCGTTGATTTACCTTGAACAAAACCTTTAGAAGGCGTCGTTGATTTACCTTGAACGAAACCTTTAGAAGGCGAATTGTTTGTTTGCAGTGACAAAGCAGATGTTCGTGTCATAGGAGCCTCAGGCGTATGCGGACAGTCCTCGAGGTGCCTGAGCGTGGCGGTGACACTACCATGTAATTTCTTAATGATCATAGCTGTCATTTTGTATGTCTTTCCCTCTTTTCTGTCGCAGCTGCGCAGTGAAGACATATGTGATAGACCCCTTTAAATTCTTGGGCGGCTTATGCGCCAATGCTTTAAAATGCACGCGCACTTTGCTTTTTTTCCTTCCCACGACGAAGATCTGGAAGTGCGCACTCAACATCTGTGAAATTTCTAATGAAAGTCGCCAAATAATAGACTTCGTATCCTATTAAGAGTGATTTTGTGCATACATAGTCGCAGTGTGTTGAGATCAAACTTTAACAGATAAAAATATAAAACCCATTTTCTTTGCATTCGTGGATATTTTTTTTTAATATTCTTGTGGCAATGCCAGTATCAGTAGCAGGATAGATTGGTAGTTAGGATCTGAAGTTGCCTTCAACTTCAAGTTCATTCGGAATTAGCCGAATAAACGCAACCGTACCTAGCAAAAATTACGATTCGCAAACGATCAGTTGTGTAAAGTGCTGCTTATCATAAGCAAGAGCATTTATAGCACTGCCATCACCAACGGAACGAAAGTCTTTGAGCACTGGTCCGGTCAGGTTTCCAGCACTTATCGCTCAGCCCTTCATGAGAAAAGTATGAAGATTCTTGTGGTCGACCTAGATTGCGCAATCCTCGACTAGCGCACTTCACTTTGGACCTTGGAAATCTTGTATAGGTCCTAGGCGCTACACCACCTGCTGTCAATCTGCAATATGGATATGCGAAACCAATATGGCGAGCTTCACGCGAGGTTGTACGCGTAATTTAAGGCTCGTTCTGTTCATCTAACAAGCTGCGGCTTACACTGTTGGTTTGCACGTTTAGCTTCTCCCAAATCTGGTTCTAGAATGACCTTGATGGATTGACCAATAGCCGTTCGTCGCGTGTTGTTTTGGGCACTAAACTGAATCGGGGGTCTGATTTTCGTCCAATTGGGGCGTCCTTTTCTCAGAACGCGAGGGATAACTTGGTTTCAGTATGTCAAACTGAACCCCTGTCCGACCTAGAAGCGGGTAGGGTCTCGATACAAAAACCAAGACCTAATTTTGGGCCCTGGAAAGGTCGCTAGGGAGAGAGGGGAGAGAAACCGAGGCATTCATCGTTTCTCTGGGTGGGGAACAAGCGAGCGAGGCGGAGCAGGTCCGGGCGTCTGCTACATCGAGAGAAGGAGACTTCCCTCGGCTTTATACTCAAACCAAGCTACACTTCTACAGACCGGCAGCATGCAGCAGGAGCGAGAGAGCGCGGAGCTGTGCCTGAACGGCTGTGGATTCTTCGGTGCGCCTGGCAGCGGCGGCATGTGCAGCGTGTGCTGGAAGAAGACCATGTCGGACCGTCAGGCAGCAGCGGCGACGTCTCCGCGCGCAGCTGAGCAGAAGGTTGATGAGGCTGCGAAGCTGGAGACGGCGGCCCCTGTGGCAACCGACGCAGCGGACAACAATAGCGTTGCACTGAAGGAGGAGACAGAAGAGAAACCGGCTGAGAAACTAGTACAGAAGAACAAGAAGCGCTGCTGGGAGTGCAAGAAGAAGGTGGGACTCACGGCCATCGAGTGCCGCTGCGGCTACGTGTTTTGCAGCAACCACCGGTTCGAGGATCAACACAACTGCACGTTCGACTTCAAGACGGCCGACCGCGTTGAGCTGGCACGCCGCAACCCCGGCGGTGGCGAGTTCAGTAAGCTCGAGAAGCTGTAAGTTGGACCGCTTGGTCTGAATATGAGGCTGCTGTGCAGGATGGAGTGACGAAGGCTCACGATCAGTCAAGTGCTGACTTCGAGAGTCGGTGCGCGCGGCTGGAGAAGGACGAGAGGACGCGCTGGGAGCGGCAGTGAGCAGCGGCAGCGTTGGCGGATGTAATATTAGGACGGAGGCCCGAAGAGCCAGCCAGCGAGCGGAGCGCCGCGACCACAAGACTCCTAGTGCATCGCGTAGCTTGTCGCCATCCATGCAGGTTTCTTTGACTTTCCATGCTTTTTCTTAAGGAAATGGACTTGATTTTCTTATACGATCGGATTCTTATGCACGCGAAACCTCTCCAGCTGGTGGTGTCTTGCAAACGTCCCCAACGTCGTTCGGTCGCCGCTACACGTCGCAGAATTCACAAAACTGAACTTGCTGACTGTAACAGGAGGCACTTGTCACGTCGGTCAGAAGGCCCACGTCTGTCACTAAAGCTACTTGATAGCCTGGTAGTTAGTAGGCGGCACCTCTTGCGCTGTGTTGCGTTGCTCGCGGAGTTTGCGCGAGTATCTTTCGAGCTCGAAGAAGCACCAGCGTTTGATCAGGTCCGGCATCGATCGGTAGATCACCGGTGGCATCATCACCAACGGACTGGTTGAGCGCTTGTACTCGATGTAGTCCGGATCCATTCCGAAGCGCTCGTCGTAGCGGTCTTCAGCCAGCGGCACGCCCGATAGGAACATGAGCACCAGGAACGTGAACACGGGACTGATACAGCTCACGTAGTAGAACCAGGTCTCGCCTCCATTGCTGAAGTTGGCGCTGGCAAAGATGGTCACCCCCACCCAGCACAATATCTCGCCAAAGTAGTTCGGATGTCGTGAATACTTCCACACACCCGACCGCAGCAACTTGCCCCTGTTCTTTGGGTTCTCGTTGAAAGCGGCCTTGGAAGAATCGGAAGCGTATTCCACCACTATCCCAATCACCCAGATTGCAATGCCGATAATGTCTCTTGACTCACCGAAGCTACCATGGTCCTGGCCACCGCACGAGTTAGCCAGCACCACCGGCAATGAGACCAAGAAGACCCACAGGATCTGGAAGACCCAGAACCCGAAGAACGCCATGCAGTTGCCACGCATCTCGTCGAAGCGTTCGTCCTTACCACGCTTCAGTACGCGGATCAGCAGGAAGGAACCGAGACGTAGCGCCCATACCACCTGCAGACATGATAGCACAATGGCGCGGGTTTCGAACACACCCTGCACTATAAGCGATAACACCGCCAATACGACGAAATTGAGCGCGCCAGCTAGGTCCGTTACCTTGTCGAATTGGCACGTGTAGGCCACAGCGAAGAAGCTGCATTGGATAAAGACCGTCACTCCTAAACAAATAAGCAGCATCAAGCCGCCTGAGACCAAAGGCTCGTCCATATCGATAGAGGAAAATTGGCCACTGAGACTTCCAGGCTGCAGACTTGAGGACGCCAATGGTGCGACCAGCGGAACACAAACGAAGCATCACGAAACGCGATAATAGGAATGATTGTGAAAAGTAAAATAGCGGTGTCTTGATACCAGCGAGTTGATGCGAGCTACGCTACTTACTTGTCCTTGCCCAGCTCCAAACTGATTCCTAGGACCGAGTAGCTGCCATCTACTACACTCCTCACTCCTTGACGAGAATGTACACCGCGTGGATAATACCAGGAATGTATCTGCACCAAATGACAAATATACTCGCCATGAACCAACTTTCGAGGGAAACAAGTGCACAAATATTCACAATCAACGCACCCTAGCAGCGTGAGCAGGCAGTTAATGGCAAAATCCTTGTTGCAGCCCACTTGGAAGAACACACCGAGCGGCGGCAAGAGAATCGAGCAGATTAAACGCGGACAATCTCCCCACGTGATAGCCATGGTTGCTTGTAGTCGTGGACGGAATCTCGGCAATTGCAAAGTGAATCGAAATAGCAAGTGCCAATGCACAACCCAATGTGCCAGTTAGCGATGGAGGCTTCCATTGAGACGCGACACCAAGAGAGAATCAGATTTCGCTATCACTTCAACAAGTGTATTCACGCCACCGAAATGCTAACGCCACCGAACGATGACCTTCGTGTGTTTCTGACCAATTAGATCGCAGCATCAAGATGCCGACGGCGGCGGAGCTGGAGCTGGCGGCGACCCGCATCAACGTGTGTCTGAGCGCCGAACGCCAGCTACTCGCGCGCAATGCACAGAAACGCCGTCTCCCCGTGACCATCGTGACCGGCTTCCTCGGTGCTGGCAAGACGTCGCTGCTGCAGCACATTCTGCAGCACAAACTAAACTTGCGTGTGGCCTGTGCAGTGAGCGACTTGGCGGCTATCAACGTAGACGCACTGCTAGTGGCCAATCAACTGGCGGACAATGGCAACAAACTCTTCGAATTGAAGGCCGACCCCAACAGCAGCTTGGACGCGTTCAAAGACGCTGTGTGGCAGGTTCTCAATGACGACGACGACACTGCAGCTCTAGGCCATGTGGATTATCTCGTCATGGAGACCAGTGGCACAACGGATCCGACGCAATTGGTGGCAGCTGTGCAAGAGAAGTTTGGTAAGATGACCCGCGCTCGATTGGACTCGGTGGTGACTGTGGTGGATGGAGACGCTGTAGCTCAAGATGCTGCGAACGGGGTGGAGCCTTGTGCCGTGGCTATTCGACAGCTGTGCTGCGCGGACGTCGTGCTGCTGAACAAAGTGGACTTGCTGGATGAAGAGAAGCTTCAAGTTGCGCGACGGGTTATTGAGAAATACGCCCCTAGTGCTCGAATCTACGAGACAGATCATGGCCAAGTGTACTTGCCGCATGTGCTGGATATCGCCCCACCGGAAGACGTTTTCAATGGTGGAGTAACTCATGAAAACGTACAAGCCCAATGGAACACAGGGTTGAGTGCACTAAATGGAGCGGTGACACCTGCACCGAGTCGTCTGCGTGTGGAGAGAGGATCGGAGGTGGTGAATGATGATTCGCCGTCTTCCCAGGCGTTTGCTTCTGTGGCATTTGAGCGATCAGAGCCGATAACATTGGCAGCAGTGCATGACTGGATTCAGTATCATTTACCGCAGGGAACTTTACGTGCAAAGGGGGTCATGTATATAGCTGAACTATCAAAATACCGCTTTGTGGTGCAGCTGAGTGGCAAGAGGCGACTGGAGATCGAGAACGCTGGGGCTTGGCAGTCAGCGCCAAAGACGCAGTTTGTCGTGATTGGCTTTAACAGCAGCGGGGAAAGTAACGGAGAGCACTTTGACGAAGTTCAAGCTCTTTACAGCCTTGAAACCTGTTTGTCAAGGTCGATAGAGCAGTTGAAAAGCGATGGGCAGCCGTCTCGTGCTGCCAGTCTAGCAAAGCTCGATGCCGACGAGCGCTTCGAGATGTTGGTTTCGTCTGAGCAAGTCACAACGGTCGCATTCCGCCTGACATGTCCAACATCAACTCTGGATGAGACAATGCTTCGCCACCACCACCACGTGGATATGAATGAGTTAACTAAGAGACTGGTGCGAGAAGTGAATGCATCTGGAGGTGGCTCCTTGTTGCTTTACGCCTCAAATTTGAGTCCAGACGACTTGGAAGGAGACCAAGTGTATGCAGTGGCCTCCATCGTTGGTCCTGCATCCATATTGAGCATGTGGAGTGAGCTAGATTCTCGCGCCGAGATGATCATCAACGAGGTCAAGAAGAAGCTTGCTGGCTGCCTTTGTGGCTTTTAGTCAGATCATGTGTTTCGTGAAAATGATCATCTTTCAACATTCAGTGATTGTTTTGCGATTATGAGTTTGGCCTAGAAAAGAAGCGCAACCTACGTCGCCACTAACTCACACAGATAACGTAGACAGCATGGATGATCCCTGGGACGTAGCTGATACAACAACAACCATTTAGCTCCTCAACATCCAGTTCCTGTCCGCTTGTATCACCTACCCGAATAGTGTGAGCAGCCCGTTGATCGCCAGGTCCTTGTTGCAGCCCGTTTGCAGGAACACTCCGAGTGGCGGCAACAGCACAGCACAGATCAAACGCGCAGTCTTGTCCCAGTCAAAGCCCGATGCACTAGAAGACGAGCGGCGCTCGTCGCCCTCGAACCAAGTATCAGCGTCGTCCGTGGCGTGGCCCATCCTTGCAACAGCTTGGGCTCTGCGTAAAAACTTCGACACTGATCTCTTAAGTCACGCTGACTTTCATGTGCCCGTTAACTTTTCGTCACTGATGTCAATTGGCAAGACAACGACGAATTGAAAGAAAATAAGATCGATACGTCGATCTCTATATTAACTTGTCGTCCATTAACTTGTCATCCGCACCAACTGGCAAAAATGTCCTCGAATAGAAATCAGAGACATTGTGCGACGAACGGTGTTGCCCTTGTCCGCCCTCCTCTTCAATGGACTTGCGACTTCACAGTAGCCACTACAGACACACCTGTTGCCGCTGTACGAGAGTTTTCACTCCTCTTCAGCGTGCAACAAGTGTGTCCGAGTAACTCACTGCGTAAATCTAGAGAAAGTCAATACGCCACTGTACGAGAGAGAAGACGCGAGCTGTTGCCGTTGACCACGAAGCTCTCTGTTCCCTAGTGAAGGAGGCTTTGCCGCTTGCTGAGGTTCATGAGAAGGTAAAGCGCCACATCTTTTATTTCAATGTGGCGCTCGCCTATTCCTTGATTAAAATGTAGACAGCGTGGATGACACCGGGGATGTAGCTGCAGAAAGCAACAGATGAGATGGTGTCCAAAGCGACAGAATGCAACTAAAGCAGACGTACCCGAGGACAGTGAGCAGGCAGTTGATGGCCAGGTCCTTGGTGCAGCCGACCTGGAAGAACACGCCAACGGGCGGGATGATGACCGAGCAGATCAGGCGAGGGATGTCTCCGCAGGTAATCGGCATCTTTCTTGTACTGGCTTCTGTGCACGGAGCAAAATCGAAAGTGCGCTGCTGGAGCTCGCCAAGATTTGGCGTGGGTGAGGATTTCCGATCCTTTTTCTCGCTTGGTTTCACTATTGCGAGCCTTCAACGGCAGCTGCAGTCAGCAGCATCTGATTGGCAAAAATCTGCTTCGAAATTGAACTGGCCAATCGCTGGCCGTGGTGAAAGGCGCCAAGATTCTGGTATCGCCAGATATACAGATGTACCGCGGCGATATATTATATCACAACTGGACATGGATTCTGGCGGAAAAAGCAAGCAATGGAGACACTTGGCATTAGACCGCCGTTGAGACAGCACCGCCTGATGGTGTTACTGTGGCGCTGTGTGATGTGTATCTACAGCCCGAATCGCTTCCGCTGAATTCTGATGTGGCTCACATGTTCCATCATCCTGGACTATAAACGAGACTATTTTTTGAAGGTGGGTGCACATCGGCGCGCGGTGATTGACCAGAAAAAATCAGCCAGCATTTCCCGTATTGGCTAAAATCAGACGCGTCTGTGAATCAAGATCGCGAGCTGATTGACAAGCATGGAGGTCATATTCGTTGCAAGTTTAATTAACTGCTGCGTTCCTACGTGCTGCTATCCGCACTTACACGTCTACCGCTTAGACCGTGCCATAGACACCAGTCTTTTTGCCACTCAGTAGAGCCTCGTCGTCCTCTTCGTCGACCCACTTGTCGCCATCGTCGCGCTCCATCTTGATGGCCAGCAGTGCGGCGCCGCACGTGTTGGAGAAGATGAATAGCGGGCCCACGAGCGGGATCATCTGCAGCAACAGCATCTGGAAGCCGAAGCTCGAGTACTGGAACTTGCGCTGGCTGATCCAGCGCTGTTGCTGCTTGAAGCCCAGACCCTTGAGGTCGAAGTAGTACAGGTGCGACTCCCAAGCCATGAACGTGCTGTGCAGCCACGCGTAGACGATGCTACCGATGACAGGGATCAGGTGCAGCGGTAGCGACACAATGAGCAGGATGACGTGGAAAATGGCGTCCAGACGGAAGAATGACGTGCACACACGCACAACTGCCGACTCCTGGGAGTCGCGGTCCACCAGCGCAGTGTAGCCCTTGTCACGCAGCACGTACGCAAAGATCTTGTCCTTGAAATACTCGAGCACCAGGAATGCGTACAATAGCGATACCAGGAAGATCTCCACGATCACGAAGATGATGGCAAAGATCCACGACAGTACGGATGGCAGACCCTTTTCAGCCAGCCAGTTCTCCTGCGGACGCAGTGTCCACGCGAAGAGCAGGAAGACTGAGAAGATGCTGAAGGCCAGCGTCAGCAGCAACGGGAACGCCGCCTGCTTCCACAGGTGCGGGTGGCCAAGGAAGTACTTTACACCCTTCAACGCGTAGAACGGCATCGCCACGACTTGGTTCGATGCACTAGATACAAATCCAATTCGGAAATGATGGATGGATCAAAAGGATACGTTTCTGATGACGCTCCACAGCATGATATTGTGTATCCACGGGAGCAATCAGAATCAGATTTCATCAGAATCTGTGACGTGCGAGACACAAGTCACAGATTGGCCACGTTCCTACACTAGACCGTCTCATTCCCACTGCTGTCGCTGCCAAGCAGCGTCTCCTCTTCGTCGAGTCGCGTGTTGTTCTTGCAGTCGCGCTCCAGTTCCTCGGCCAGCAATGCAGCTCCGCAAGTATTGGTGAAGGTGAAGAACGGACCTGCGCACGGGATCATGTGCAGCATCAGTGCCTGCATGCCGAAGTTCGAATACTGCAATTTGTAGCGCCGCATCCAACGCTGCTGCTGGCGCAGACCGAAGCCCTTGGCCTCGAAGTAGAAGAGATGCTGCTCCCACGCTAGGACACTGCCATGCAGCCATGCGTACAGGAGGCTACTGAGAACCGGCACAAAGTGCAGCGGCAGCGAAATGACTCCAAGCGCACTGCGGGACAGGAAGTACGATGTACATACCCGTACCGCTGTTGATCGGTGCTCTCGACCTTCCAGAAGGCTGCCCAGACCTCTGTCATTCAAGACGAAGGCGAAGATCTTGTCTTGAAAGTAGTCGATGCACACCACTCCGTAAATAATGGTGGACACGAAGATCTCAGTCAAGACAATACACAGTGACAACATCTCCGCAAACTGCTTCGGGACGTTCTTTTCATCCATCCAGTCTTTTTGACGAGACAATGTGTGGGAGAACAGGAAGAATGCCGCTGTCACGCCAAACGCGATCGTGAGGAGAAGCGGGAATGCAACCTCTCGCCAGAGTGCAGGATGGCGAACGAAGTACGCGATGCCTTGGAATGCATACACTCACAAGTGCAACGAAGATCGATCCTGGGATGGAAAATTAGAAAATGACTCGCTAGGGATGACATTCGAGCGCTGTGGAAATGGTTGCATGACTGGTCGAATGCTTGAGGCGAGTTACGTTGATGAAACCCTGAAGACATCATTTGGGGAACTTGCACCACGTATTGGTTTGATTATGGGACGCTTAGTCTCGGATCAATCATTCTTGGCGAGGTAGTGCTATCACTGGTTAGTACATCTTGCATGGACGCTAGCATCAATAAATGGTGGCACGCATTGAAATGCGAGGTTTCGTTCTGTTCTTTAGGTAAATGACTGGCCATTACTCTGCTCAGAAGCACATTTTCACTACAAACTCTGACAGCGTTGCCTTCACTCGTTTCATTTACTTCGAGGTGCTGCCGTACGGTGGCACATACGCACCGAGCTTGTTGACGAGCGGTACCCTATCATTCTCAAGAGCCTTCTCGACACTCTTTGTCGTATCCTTGTTGTTGCCGCTCCAGTGCCATTTGCTCTTGCTCTTACGCTCTTGCTTCTCGAGCTCCTTCTCAATGCTAGCGGCAAACAATGCTGCACCTGCAGCATTGGTGAACATGAAGATCGCCCCAGCAATGGGTATCATCTCCAGGAGCATGGCCTGCATGCCGAACCCCGAGTACTGAAGCTTCCGCTGGGCAATGATCTCTTTCTGCTGGTCAAAATCGAAGGCCTTCATCTCGAAGTAGTATAAATGCGCTTCCCACGCCATGAGTGTGCCATTAAGCCATGCGTACGTGGTATTTCCCAGCACAGGGACCATATTCAGCGGTAGCGTGATGACCAACAGTCCCAGACGAAGCAGAATACTCACGCGACAGCAGGACGTGATCACTCTCAGAAACGGCGAGTGTCTCTCCTCGTTCTCCACCAGTTCACGGTATCCACGCTCGACCATGACGTGGGCGAAGATCTTGTCCTTGTACCATTCCAACGTAATGAGCCCGTAGATGAGAGTAACGATGAAGACCTCGATGATCACGAAGATCACAGCGATGAGCCACGCAAAGAAGGAGGAGAATCCGAAGTCATACAGCGCCTCTTCCTGTCGATGCAGCGTGAACGTAAAGAGCGTGATGGCCACGCCGAACGCCACAGCCACCGTCAGCAGCACAGGGCAAATGGACAAGCGCCAGAGGTGCTGGTCCCCGAGGAAATACAGGATTCCACGTAGCGGGTAGGTCGACATGAGACTTGGGAGATGTCGACTGAAGAACTGAGATTTGTAGGCAACGGATGGATGGATAATTGAGAGTGTATAGTGTCTGGACACTACAAGTATCCATGATGGATAAAGCTTGAGTTCGTATTTCGTTAGATCTTACATTTACACGAGCGAGCGATATGGATCGGTCTCCTCTGGTTCCACCTGTGGGTGTTTAGCGGCTTCCTCTCTCTCGATGCTGGAAGCGAAGAGGGCGGCACCGACAGTGTTGGTGAACATGAACACTGCCCCGATGCCTGGAACCATCTCCAACAACAATGCTTGCATGCCGAAGAGTGTATATTGCATGCTGCGATCGTTGATGAGCTCTTGCTGCTGTTCGAAGCTGTAGTTCTTGAGCTCGAAGTAGAAGAAATGGTATTCCCATGCCACGATCTGGCCGTTGAGCCACGCGTACATGGTGTTGCCCACCACTGGCACTACATTGAGCGGTACAGAGACCACCAGGAGACCGAGACGCAGCAACACACTGACGCGACAGCAGCTGGTGCAGATGCGGATGCACGACGCGTGCCTACGTTTGTTGTTCACGAGCTCTCCATGCCCTTGTTGGCGCATGACGTACTCGAACACCTTGTCCTGATAGCAGGCCAGACAGATCAAGCTATATATCATGACGATCACAAAGCTCTCCACGAGACACAGCATGATGGCCAGCACCCAAGCCAGACCTTCAGGCACTCCAATGTCATAAAGCCCTTGTTCCTGCGGGTACATGGCAGCAGCCAGCAGCACGATGACCGTTGTCATTCCCACGATGATCGACAATGCCACGGGGCAGATTGTCATTTTCCATAGCGAAGGGTGCGCCAGGAAGTAGGCGAGCCCCTGCACAACGTACGTCGACATGCTGCGTCAAGACTCAGCAAACTCAAAAATGCACCACCTCAGCGGATACTCGCGACAAGGCGAACGCGACAAGAAAGTTCAGATGGCTGCCTCCTTCGCGTCCTCCTTACATGGTTGTGTATTGCTCATAGATAGATCTCTACTGTCAAAACAGCTACGTCCTAGACAATGCCTCCGGACGGCGCGTAGCCGTGGTTGTACGCGTTCGTGTTGGCGTGGTTGTTGGGGTCCCAGTTTGGGTGACCGCCGCCGCCTTGCAACACCGTACGTTCGCGTTCTTCTTCCTCCAACTGAGCAGCGAACAGCGCCGCCCCTACTGTGTTGGTGAACATGAAGAGTGAGCCGACACCCGGGATCATCTCCATAAGCAGTGCCTGCATGCCGAACGACGAGTACTGCACCTTGTGCTCATTGACGAAGGCTTTCTGCTGTGCATATGTGAAGTTCTTGAACTCGAAGTAAAGCAAATGGTACTCCCACGCCAAAATAGTCCCGTTGAGCCACGCGTATATGATGGAGCCGATGATCGGCAACAAGTTGAGTGGCAGCGTCAGGATTAGCAACAAAAGTCGCAGCCAAAGACTAACACGGCAGCAAGAGCGACAAGCCCGACAACAACCGGCGTGACGTTCCTCGTCCTCCACCATCTCTTTGAAGCCGCGGGCAACCATAACCTGCTCGAAGATCTTGTCCTGGTAGCAGCCCATGATGACGAGGTTGTAGATGATCGTGACGAGGAAAATCTCGACTAGAACAAGCATGACAGCCAGTAGCCACGAGAGCCACTTGACTACACCTGCATCTTCCAATCCCTCAGCTTGAGGGACTAGAGCCACGGAGAAGAGCACAATGACTGTAGTGATGGCTACTACGAGTGTCAAGAGCAGCGGACACAGCGTCGTGAGCCATAGACGCGGGTGTGTCGCGAAGTAGGCCAACCCTTGAATGACATAGGTGGACATTGGATGTTTGCAATGCAGTGAAGATGGAGGAATGCGCAGTGAGTTGGCGTGCCGTCAACCGACTTCGAGGTCTTAGGTTGATGCTTGACGCAAGGAAGAGCAGTTGAATGGTGGCAAAAGAGGTGCGTGTTGGAGTTAGACTTCATGTCACGAGAAGAGATGTGCAGAACACAAAAATGGGTACGACACACCACGGTTGAAAGTCACATGGATACATTTAGTCATTGTGGATGTAACAGTAAAGTGGTATCGTGACAAAAGCGTAGAGGGCATTACGAATTGGAAGGCTTTCTTACTTGCTGCTGACAATGGCAGGAAATTCTTGGTTTCTTGTGGTTGTATTTGCGATTTCCAGCGGAGCATGTACGTGAGCTTGTTTTTCGGTGGTGCGTTACCGACAGCGCGACTGATGATTCTCTTGTAATTGTACAGGCATTTGTGCCGATACGGTTGACAGCAGCGCAGCTTCTCAATGTGCCGCTCTTGAGACGTGCTACGAAGGCGGAGCTAGTTCCGTGCCTTGCACCGTTGCCACTGGAGAGTGTCCCCCGTGCGTGACCTTCGTGGATAAAGCTTGCTATATGCAAGTGCAAGGCTCCTGCGCATTCGGTAGCGATTGCTCCGACATCTTTTTAAGCAAAAACAGTTCTAGCAACAGTATTTCTAGCAGCAGCAGCTCTAGCAACACTGTGGTCGCAAGCACCACGGGCTCGAGTGCATCGACACCGCAGACAGAGGAATCTTCTCAGAGAAACGGCAGTACCACGTCGGACGAGTCCACAACTGCCGACTCCGGCGGCTCAAGCACCGTTCTAGTGGTTGCCATCCTCGCAGTTGCGGTCGGGGTTGCAGTTTTGGCAGTGGTGTTGAGAAAGCTTTTTCTTCGTGCTCGCGCGGAGAGCGAGGAGAACCAGGAGTTACCGTCGCCGCCAGCAACGGTGAGGACAGCAAGCTTCTCGAGCAACGGCACCAGTCTTGACCCAGGCATTGTGGTCTCGCGCAGCGCCATTGGGACAGACCTTAGTGTGGCGTCGAAATCAAGTGCCGTGTAGACGAACAGCAAGTGCTCTAGATAAACTGAACTTTGATGGACCATATCTTCTACTTACCAGAGAGTCTGGTACAGCGAAATCTAGTAGTACACGTTAGTGCGAATCGTGTTTCATTCTATTTCGCTTGGCTTGCATGGTGGACCTAACGAGCTGCATTTATGAGCCTACAATGCCGTTACGGCAAGTAACTTGCAAAGCTGTCGTCGGCTACACACTCAGCTTGTGGACCAGAGATTTGTGTATCCTGCTCCAGGACAGGGATATACTTCTTCCCGACAAACCATCAATGCAGTCAAGTGAGGTCCACCCCCACAGCTGCAATAGACTACTTCTACATTAACCCACAGCGCGTTGCAGCGATGTTCTTACGCATGTCATCGCCTCGACGGAGCTTAGCTGTGCCGTCAGAACTGACTCAAGTGGTGATTACTTCAGTATGCCGCAACACAACAATCGATGTGTGGTTGTCGCCTCGGCCGCATTTCAGCCAATCGGCGTTGATTTCGAAGAGAAAGTCTACATAAACGCCGCGAAAACTGGCTCGTCAACGGATGGCAGAGCCAATCAGAGCGCCCGGATTCGAGCCAGACCTCCCGTAGGTATAGGCTCGCGCAAGTGGGGCTCCCTCAGTGTACTAACCAGTCGCAGCTAACCACCACATCGGCAGCCAAGGAGAACTCGGCTTCTGCATCGTGGGGGTACCAGAAACAAACAGAGACAAAGGAGCAGCAGTTTCCTATCAGGAAACACCGTATTCGGAGCGTAGACACAGGTCGGCAACAGACAACAGAGCAGCTAGTCGACATCCCGTTAGACAGCCAGATGCACTCTTCTTCGTGGCTTCTCGTCGCTGTAGCAGCACTTGCTGGTACGTTCATTAGGCTGTATTACACAAGTCAACGAGATTAACTGACCTTTATGCGTCCGATATTCCAACAGCTAACAGTGTCAACGCGGCCAACGCCGTTTTCATGGCCAGCACATCGCAGTGCTCGTCCGTCGAAACTTGCTACGAAGGCGGCGCGTCTTCTACTCCTTGCACAGTTTCCAGCGGTGGTTGCCCGCCCTGCGTCACTTTTGCGGACGACGGATGCTATGTCAAGGTGGACGGCTCATGTCCCTTCGGAATCGACTGTTCGTCCGTTTGGGGTGGATCAACCAGCTCCAGCGACGGCAGCACGTCCTCGACGACTACAACGTCCAGCGGCAGCACTACAAGTACTACGACGTCCGGTACTACGGGATCAACTACGTCCACAACTGCAGGAACGTCCTCAAAGTCAGGTTCGGGAACCAGTGGCACAGCCGGCGTTTCCTCCAGCTCGACAGCTTCCAGCACTTCAGGCAGCAGCAGTACTGCCGCTGGAGACTCAAGCAGTGGTGGCTCAGACATGAGTGTCGTATTCGCCATCATCGGTGCTGCCATTGGTGTCATCGCTGTAGCTGTGATCTTCCTCACACTTGTGCGTCGTTCTAAGGCTGCACACGATGAAGATGAAGATGAAATTGCGAACACTCCCCCAGCCTTCGCTAAGAACCCAGTGGTACAAGCCCCCCACAGCACAACAGGTGCTGCAACCTACGCAAGCTATGGAGGCAGCAACCGCGTGGGTGGCATGGGCTCCGAGACAGGCGCAGAGATCGGCCTAGACATGTCGGGCAAGGGTGTCTCTATGAACGCAGTGAGCTACTACAACCAGCAACCCCCACAAAACTCGACAGCGCCGTCGCCTCGCGTGGCAGGGCGTGCGATCCCGTCGCAACCAGTGGGTTTGAACCAGGGTCGCCCCTTTGGCAACAGCCAGAATTTCGGTGCATCTGGCCTTGGCTCGTCCGGTATTGGTGTCACCAGTGGATTGGGGGCTTCGGGTGTTGGTGTTTCGAACCATGCGCAGCCTACTAATGTGCAGCACATGCCCATGGGTGGTGTGGCGCCTTCTCCGCACACGCGGAGGGAATCGTACGAGTTCTAACTGCTTTATGGTTAGAATGAGCAATCAGCAAGAGAGTCGAACGATGAACAAAGCTCGAGAGCAGATGTACAGACTCAGAAGATGGAGGAAGGTGAAAGCTCTCTTTTTGACTCGATGTATTCAATACAGTTTTCTTGTGTGGAAACGTGCATTACAAGGTCTTTCGTTGCCGATCTACAGGTGTCATTTAGATAAAGGTTTGATATTTCGGCATTCGTGTGTTATTTGTCTTCATCATTTCAAGAATTCTAGCATACGTTTAGGAGATTCAGCTTCAGGTTTATTTCCCGTATACGTCTTCTAGACGCTCGATAGGTGACTTCGGCAAGGTGGTTCCCCAACGACTTGTATCGCAGATGCCGTTGGCTTTTTCCTTCTGGGCTTCAGTCGACGTCAAGCAGAACGCCGATCCGTACAAGTGCATCTTCGTGAGGACTTGAGTTTTCGTCCAGTCAGGCAGCACGGATACCTTAGTGCCCTCCATACTTAAATCTCCAATCATGAATGTTGGTTCGATGGTAGAAGGCAGCGCCATTAACTATACTTAAATCTCCAATCATGAATGTTGATTCGATGGTAGAAGGCAGCACCATTAACGGGGCACCGTCCAGAGTAAGCTGGAGTAAAACGGTGTTGTTCACTGCTGCTAAGGTCGGGATCTGGTAAAGGAAAAAGTTTCCTGCCAAGGATAAGGATTTCACTGCAAGTTGAAAAATCTCCGCTGGGACAGCACTTAGAATACCGTACTCAAAGCCGACCCGCGCGATGGGGGTTCGACTAGCACCACCCCACTTCTCAGCTAAGTCACTCGGCACGGATGGTAGCATCGTAGCGAAGAATTGGAGGTTGAGCAACGAATCGGGTAATCGACCCATGAGACCTTCAGGGAACCCCGCCATTTTTACGTTAATGAGCACGACACTCTTGAGGAATGGGTGGAGATCATCAACTAGAGCTGCGTCACTTCCCCATGAGTATAACGCCGAATTGAAAATCTGCACAGTGGAGAGTCTGGAGAAACTTTGGATTGTACTAGGGATCATGAGCGCAGGGCAGCGCACAAAGTTCACACTGACCATCGACTTGGGATCGAAATTCAGAGCTTCAAATACTTCGTTGGTGGGTGTCGTGGTGTTTTGAGCAGCGCAATCATAGACGAACGCGAGGCACGAAACCTTTGAGCTAAACCATGGTCGAGTGGTGTTAAAGCACCCCGTCGGAGTCAATTTGTGCTGCGACTGAGCGTTGAGGTGGAGTGCCAACACAACGATACCCCAGACAGCAAATAGAAACTTGAGTACGCTGAACGGCCATGCACATCCCGGGTTCTTCGTCAACATGAATTGTGAGGCATTTTCAGCAGCACGAGCATCGTCCAAGGATTTCGTAGACGTCCCAGGTTCCAGACGTGCAGGCTCGTTGGTTCCGTCGGGGGCATCGAGAGTCTCGACAGTGACGTTTTTGCTGGGATCAACCTTTGCCGTGGTAGCGCAAGTGTTAGGTGTGACCCTTTCATCTCTGCGAGAAATGACCCTTTCTAGCATCACTAGTGACACAAAGCTACCAAAGAGCGGTAGAAATTTCGACACGTAATCTCCCACCGTCGTTGCTAACATCATGCGATTTTCTGGTACAAGAATGGCCATGAATTTCGGATCGTAGACTAGGTTACCAAAGAAAACGTTGAGATCCATGTCGAACATGTTCATGTAGTTCTTGAGGAGCAGATAGTGCGTCACTTTGGCCAGGAAGGTGCAAAACACAAAACTGGTGAAGAGCGACACAGCACGACTGAGAGCAATCGACTTTCGTAGAAGTATCTGTGATAGCGGAGTCAACCAACAGGCAATGATCAACATGGCCACGGTGAGATTGTTGAGCCACGGTCGTGGTACCAAGTAACTGGACTGGTACGCTTGATACGATAGTGCTCCCACCACCACCATTTCACGAACTGCGAACAGCACATCGAAACAATAGCCATCAAACTTGCTGGTCGAACATTCATCTTTGCAGTATGACGCGGATCGTTCGCAGTGGAGTACGAAGCGTTTGTAGTGGATAGATAAAAAGATAATACGAAGAACTTGGAGTGCGTGTAGCACTGCGATGGCGAAGAAGATCGCACCGAAGGCCTTGAAGTACTTGGCACCAGAGGCAGAAAACATTGGGGGGAAGGCTTCATACTTCTCATGTGTGAGCATGATGTAAACACCGCCCATCACGACAAGGGAGACAACACATGCCACATGAAAGGCGATCATCAGAAACCATGTCAAGTAAAACGTGATCGGTGAAAGTCCCAGAACAGTGGTTTGACTACCGCCCATCTTCACCATGACTTGAGTTGGTTGGAAGTTGTCGCACTGGTTAATGTGTGTTGGAGGCGATACTTGAATAGTGAGAGCTAGAAATACGATGAAACATGCTAAGCTCGTCCAGGTGATTGTAGCTTCGCGTCTGAGGCGACAAGACTGAGCATCTCACGTTCCTGTCTGCTAAAATATACGCGATATCAATAGCTGGTGGCTCACCTTGTCAGCACATAGACCTTTGAATTGGCTCGTGAGATGGTGGGGTGGCCGATAGACAGTTTCAGATGGAGAACATTGTCGAGACCGTTGTCCAAATGCAAGCTCTTGATTGAGATTCGTAACTGTAGTATCAAATACTTCTGCAGACGACCAGATAATATGATAATGATAGTCCTTGGAATTCGTGATTTTGATGGCTTTTTAATCGTATGTGACGATGGCGGAATGCTAAACAACCTCGATACTGAGAAAATTGTACGGTAGCAAGATGTCAGCAACTTGAAAACTCGAGATCGCGACCACTGCAGACCTTGTAACTGGATATTGTACCGACCATCTCTTAACGTGTAACTTCAGCTACCACCGTCAAAACACGATTCCTTGGTTCACTCCTTGCAAGGAGCTAATAATACCAATATCATGAGAATTTCGTCCACAAAACACACGATCGCAGACTTGGGCAATGCATAAAATGCAGAACAGCAAACCCGGTAAGACTTTGGAATGATTCGACACCACATATGCACTAATATCTCCGGAGTCATCAGAACTTGTTGCAGGGATGCCAGTCACTATCTGCATTGACAAGCCATCATATAACATCTAAACCCTCGCTGACAGATGAGCATCTTAAAATGGAGTGTGGCCTCCTCGCGTCCAGACTTGCTGTCGATGAATAGAGCCGAGCGTAGCAGCGCGTCAGAAATATTCACGATACAATAATCACGAGTATCCCATCCGGGGTGATGTTTCCAGCACGTTGGATCCCTATTTGAATGGATTTCATCTAGGTTTCACAGCGAAAATGGATTTGAAAAGGCTGACGGAACAGTCAATACCTTTTTTGCTGGTTTCTTCGCTCCCATTTTCATCCCTTTGCCTAAGTTGAAACCAACTTTATTGGCAGTGGTAAAAGTTGACTTCTCCTGCTTGTCATCATCGATCTTCATGGGTACCGAAGTTTTGACTTGTGGAACTTGCGCATGAGCAGCGATTCGTCTCTGAAGCATTAGTTCTTCCTGCTGCTGCTCCTTCTTTCGTTTGACATTTTGTTCCTCCTCCGAGCCCACACGTCGTTTTTGCTGTTGCAGTTCCCTTATTCTCTTCGTATGGTGGTGGTCGTATGAACTCAGGTGGTTGTCCATCTCCGTCACCGTATTGTACTGTTTGCGACAGTCGGAGCAGTAGAACGCCGCCTGCATATTCTTCACTTCAGCTTTGAGCTGATCCTCCTTAGCACCTTTAGCCTCTCGTGCTGCAGTTTGCTCCGCTGTTTCCTGCACTTCTGCGTCCAATTTCCGCCGTTCACTTGTGGCTAATCGAGTCACCTCGTCGTATTCCTCCTACACAAGCACAACAAGAACAGTTATAACTTTGATACAATAAAACTTAGATAGGAGAAGGCAGCTAGTACTGACTGCTTTGCCGAGACCGAGATACACGAGGTTTTCCTTCATTTTGACAGGTTCCACGATGCCTAATGCAAGTGGAAGGATTAAGAAATAATTGTTCACTGGAAAGGTGTTGGGGCTGGAGCCACACCCGACCTTGCTCGTGCTTGCCCAAGCCGCAGCCAGAGCACCAGCCCATCTTTACTAACAGGCGATACCCGCGGTTGGACGTGTCCAGGGCACGCTCTCCATGGGCGACGGCATTCTCCATCGTCGAACCGTTAAATCGCTAATTTTGCCTAGTTTTACAAAATTCAGGAAAAGTTTTGAATGATCAGCTACCAAAAATTCGGCCCGGCACACAGTTCGCGACTATCTCCAAATCATTTCAACTGCATATAGTTCGATGTGACACAGTGCAGACCAGTGCGAAGGAAAACGCGGTCCCAACTGAGTTCTCCACTTTGCGTCCGCTTCCACCGCCTGCAGATGCGTTGCTGCCGCGCGCGGTTGCTCCTGGCCACTTCCGCTGCAACTCTTGCACTTGTGAACGCCAACGCCTTCACCTCGTTGCTGGCGTCCGAACGCCTGTTGGCCGAAGATGAAGACGACGACAAAACGGTGCCCTTCAATTCGTGGAACAACGTTCCCGACACGCTGAGCCACTTGCTGGCCTTCGTGCTCGTGTTGCTGGGTGCACACCCGCTCGGACTCTTCTTTCCCAAGTATTTTCATCTGCCGCTTATCACGGGGTACCTGGTGGCCGGTATCCTGTCGGGCCCATTCCTAGCCAACCTGCTGAACGAGGATGTCGTGGACATGCTCGGCTCGTACGTCAATGCCTTCGCGCTGAGTTTCATCTCGTTCCAGGCTGGTCAGGAGATCTACCTGCCGGAGCTGCGACCCCAGATCAAGTCCATCTTGGCGTTGTTGTCCACCTACTACTGCACGGCCATGGTGTTGGGCACCACCGTCTTTATGCTGGCAGCAGGCGCCTTCTTCTACTCAAACTTGGCACACAGTTGCCAACTCGGCATTGCACTCATGTTCGCCTCCATTTCAGTGCTCGTGTCGCCATCCACAGTTATGGCGCTGAAGATCGAGCTCAACAGTGTTGGGCCATTCACTCACCTGGCACTCGGCACCTGTATGACTGCGGAGTTCATTGTGCTCGTGTCTTTCTCCATTTCGCGTGTTGTCGCGTCAATCTACTGTGCTAAGCTTGATGTATCACCTGAAAGCATCGTCTTCACCATGGGGGTGGTGCTCACGAATCTCGTGCTTGGAGCGTTGCTCGGACTTGTGACGGTACTTATCTTCCAACTACCAAGTGGAGAACCGGACGTGGTTCCAGGGTCGTCAGTACCTGTCAATTCCAGCAGGACATCGAGAATTTCGACTTCGCTGCGTCAAATGAAGGCAAGCCGCCGCACCGACAGCAAACAGAACTTGAACGACCTCGAGCAGACAATTGAAGACCCTGACCAAGCTCCACACCCACATAACGCTTACGTTGAGGAGACTGATGCAGACAAGCTACCGAACAAATCACAGTGGTGGACGGAACGCAAGGCGCTGTATCTCAAGGGCTTCATCTGGCTGTTGATGGGCTATCTGTTCTACCTCTTCACGAACACTCTGAGCGACCTTACCACTGCACACTTTGGACTCGTGTGGCAAGTCAAATTTGAGGCACTGCTCGTGCTGATGCTCGCGTCCTGTGCTGCTGGTCACTACGCTGCTATTCGTCCGCAGATGCACGTGATCTTGGATACTGTGGCTCCATACATGTTCTTGCCCTTCTTCGTCATGACTGGGGCGTCCCTGCAGCTGGACAAAGTGGTGAGCGTGCTCCCAATGATGAGCTTGTATCTGGTGCTGCGTTATACAGCCATTTTCCTGGCTGTGTATGGGGGAGGGCGATTTTTGCTGAAGCTACCCCCACGCCACTACAAGCACTTGTGGCTCACTATGGCCCCACAAGCTGGTGTATCACTCGGTCTGGCTGCTGAGGTGAAGGAACTCATCACTGACGACTGGGGATCCGAGTTCTCGGCTACGATCGTTGCCGCAGTAGTGATCAATCAAGTTATCGGCCCTGTGCTCTGTTCTATGGGCCTTCGTGGTGCTGGCGAAAGTATGATTGATCGGCAAGCTGCAGCAGCGGCGCAAGCTCAAACCCAACCTGAACAACCGAAAAATGGCCCTGATTCCGACGTCGAAGCTGGTCGTTCGTCTTATCGGAGTCTCAGTCGCCATAACAGTGCTCAAGCGTTGTTCTCGACGCGCAGCGGCAAAGATCCAAGACCTTTGCTACCGTTCTATCGTGTGCAGAGTGCCGTGGTGCTAGGTGACGATGAAGTGGCGTTTGAAATTGCACTGGAACTATCTCTTTACGGTGCTCGCGTGAATGTGCCGTTGCTTGATGAAGCTCGTGCCGACAAATGGCGACGTATGAACGAGACTATTCTGCAGCGCACCGCCAATGGCGAGCTGATTTCATTCCAGAACACTATTCAAGATCGTCGTGGTGAGGCTCCTGCAGACTCTGGCATGCAAAACGCCGACGTGCTGATCTTTACCGGCGCGCCAGAGCGCTCACTAGAGCACGCCAAGGTTATGCAGACAATGTTGGGTGAACATGCTCGACCACGGTTGATCGCCGTGGTGGATGACTGCACTGCTGGGGCGCAATTGCGTGAGCTTGGAGTGCTCACTGTACAGCCTTCCATCGCGCTCGGCAACATTGTGACCCGTCTTGCATTGTTGGACGCGCCCCTCGCTGCCAACCTGTCCAAGGAACTCAGCTCCACCAGCAACTTCTCCACTGCCGCGTACTTCAGAGGTGACGTCGATGACCGCGACTCGGTCACCTCGCTTTCGGAGTTGCGTCTGCCTGCTCGTCGCCTGGCACTAGGACGCAGTGTTGTCAATCACCACTCGGTCGATTACGATCGTCTCGCCGAAGCATTGACGGCAGAAAATCTGCCCATGCCGCCTCCTCCGTCGCGTGTGTCCATGTTCGGCACCTCGGCCGTGGAGCATGACCCGTTCGCTAAGCGTTCGAGGAATCTTGGCGCGCACGAGCACTACGTGGTGGAAGATGACGGGTTTGACGCCCCCGACGACCGCTCCATCTTCGAGGAGCAGTTCGTGGTCCCTTCTCCGAGCTCCAGCGGCGGTGGGGATCGATCCCGGTCCGGTCGGGTGTCACGACGTCGATCTCGCCTCGGCTCGAACAGCAGTAGTGGCGGCACCGGCTACGTCGCTCTACATCGCTGCCAATCCATGGGTATGTAGCACTTCAACGACACCACTTCAACAGATGGCTACATTTGTTGCTTCTTAGCGTAAAGTATTGTGTTATCATTTGGTGGGGTGCAACCACCTGGCGGTGCTTGCATGCAGTCCGGACAGTCTGTAGTTTCAACTGCTTGGTGTCAAAGTGGACACCTCCACTGCTAAAATAACAAGTAAACGGACAAATGACGCCATTTCGACAGTTGAACTGTGGTACGTACTGTCAAGTCGTTGTCGATGTCCACTTCAGGCCATTACAGTATGTCCATGCCGCGATACCAAAGCTTAAGCTCGTGGCTCGAGTCTCGCTGGTGATTAGTATGGCGCCATGCATGTCGGCCGTGCTGAACTGTGCCGCCAGATCCTCGCCGGACTTATTCGTGTCGCAAGGATCACCATGGACACGCCTCTTAAGTACGATGTGCCTGCCATCTGACACAATCGATCCCTCGCCATCAAGCGTACGTTTAAGCACATGTTGCATCGCATGAAGCTGCGCCATTTATATTGTCACCTAACTCCATTGCCACAGCTATTTGCAGCTAGCATTGCATTCCAGAATTGGCCACTTCCGTGTCAGACATGGCGACTGGCAAGCGCCCAACAGCTCCAAGCGAAGCACCGAAGGTGCAGCAGAAACAGCAACCCGACGACGTCGTGAACTTCACTGAGACTCCCGCGGCAGAACCGCAGGAACCACTACTTCAGCCGCACCAGCAGCACCAATTGATCAACGGAGACCAGGCAGAGCACGAGGACGACGATGTCCCGTGCGAAAAATTGCTGATCCACAAGGTCCGCACGTTCTCCATGCTGGACGCAGCGTCCACTTCGCAATTGGACAAGTATCTCAAAGATGAGGAGGCTTTGCACCCGCCACTCGAGTCCACTGGTAGTTGCAGCTCATTGCACACATCGCTCTTGAGCTCGAGCGGATCGGCGGTGCCCCGCCCACCTCACAGCAAGAACCTCGTACTAGACCCGGAGTCCAATGCTGCCGTGCTGCAAGCCGCGGTCTCATCGGGCGCGGAGGCCGTGGAAGTCATGGCTGAGCAGAGCTGGCTCATTACCAAGCTCGCGGTGCAGCTGATCTGGGCGCTACGCATGTCCAAACGTTGGATTCTGTGTGCGTTGCGTCTGATCTCATTTGTCCTGCTGCTGCTACTCCCAATTGTCAAAGTCGCGTTGTACTGGTTTGTGGATGAAAACGTGCACAAGAATATCATCTACGGACTTAACCGACGTAACCTGCTCGACGTGTACACGGTGCCGCAGACGAAGACGGAGGATGAGGCATCCACGACAGGAAAATCACGCAGTGCCAGTGTTACAAGTACTGCAAGTGCGAGTTTCACGGAAGCGAGGTACCCGGTAGTGGTGTTTGTGTCTGGAGGAGCGTGGATCATCGGCTACAAGGCATGGGGTGCGCTCATGGGCCGCGTGTTGGCGTCGCTGGGTGTGGTTGTAGTCATGCCTGACTACCGTAACTTTCCACAGGGAGTAGTGCCCGACATGGTCGAGGACGTGACGCGCGCAATGCAATGGGTCTTCGACAACATTCATCTCTTCGGCGGTGATCGTGAAAATGTGCACCTCATCGGCCAGTCTGCCGGTGCACATCTTGCAATGTGCACTCTGCTGGAGCAGGCCGAGAAAAAGCGTAACGCAGCAGCATCTTCTGCATGCTCGCCAAGCAGCAGCGTCGGTGGCATGGGTAATACGTCGGACTGCGAGAGCGTCGAAAGCTTGTCACCGTTGGCACAGCCGATCACATGGAATCTGCAGCAAATCCGCAGCTACATTGGCATATCTGGTCCATACAACATGGGAGCCAGCATCGCAACTTTCCATCGCCACGGCTTCGACCGTGCGGTGGTGGAGCGCATTATGGCGCACAGGTTGGCGTACTACTCACCTTCCTTGCGGTTGTTAGCGCTGAGTGAATTGCCGTCACGGACTCGTCAAGCGCTGTTGGAGGAATTTCCTCCGTGCTTCCTTTTTCACGGAACTTCGGATAAGACCGTGAGCTATCGATCATCAGAGCAGTTGACAGCGGCACTCCAAGCTTGTAACATTCCTGTATCCACGCGCTTCTTCGAAGGCAAAACACACACGGACCCGATCATCGAAGACCCGATCATCGGCGACGATTTCTTGCTGGACGACGTGATGGCTGCGCTGAAGGCGCAAGCGCCGATCGACCCGCTCACTGGGAAACCGCGCTACGAATTGGGTGCGCGGCTACAGGAGAAGCGATATTACCCTAAATTTCTCGTTCGTGTGGCCCGTAACATTAACCCGTTCTAGAGCGTGTGCAGTAGAGCACCAAAACTAGGGAGACGCGGGGGTCGACTCGCCCACCGCCGCTTTGCGCTTCGAATGAAAGCACTATATATTTTCTTATTGTTAGTCAGGAGAGGTGATACCTCGCCTAGTTAGCTGCCGTGTTCTGGTCTCACTTGCCCATGCGATTCTTGAAAGTGACCACAGCGCCGATCAGCACGATGGCCAGCACGCCGGCGATTGCGGGGCCCACGAACGACATGAGAGGCGGCCCTTCATGTTCCGGTTCCGTCGATCCCGCGGATGCGGCGGTATTGGCAGTGGCGGAAGTGGTCTCGGCACCCGAGCCGGAGTTGCTGGCACTACTGGATTGGTTGGGGACGGCAGTCTGCACGGCGGAATCGGTTTGCGTGGTTGTACCATCGGACTGCTGCACTTGATGGCGCAGCGCACGCGAGTGGGGCGCGAGCGGCGCTTCGGCCGCCACGGAGCTGACGCTGCAACTGCAAGCGATGGCCACGAGCAGGAGCAGCAATGTCGCGAAGCGGAGCTGAGGTCCGGCCATATTTGAGCGGAAATATTCGGAAATGACTGGAAGAAGCCAAGAGAAGAAAACGCGCGTGTCAGGTCGCTGGTTCAGAGATGCGGAACTCCGCATGGATTAACGCCCAGATGGGGTGGGATGAGCGTTAACGTGACCAATGTATCTATCGGACCTGGTCCAGCAAGTTCTCCAAATCTCGAGCAACGTCCTGGAGCGCTCGACGCCACGATCAGCCGGCGTAGTGGCCCCCGGATGATCATGGAGGTTTATGGACGAGTGTTCCCTTGCTTGTGGCTCTGAGTGTACTGTCCACCGTGGACATTCTGATGGATGCTTACCGAAGTCATCGATCTGTCGCCTCCTTTTCGTGTTGAAGCGGTCTCAACAAATGATCATGCCAGCTTTTTTAGACTGTAAAAACAGACTCACTCTGCGATGTCATGAGATTCTTAGTCGAGCATTGCTCAACAGAAGTAAAAGCGTTTATATCGGCTCACTTCCACAACAACTCACCATGATATACGTGTACGAACAGTACGATGTTGCACTGCTCGAGTATGTACCAAATCCGGTTGAAAGTGTACTTTGGCATCAGACTACACGTCTACGCGGGAGAAACATCAACCACCAAACGCGACGAGCGATAAACCGCGTGCATCGCCGCGTTGAACTTGTACTAGTGAAGTAGTTATGGGGATAAAGACTACCACCGCATTCATGCATCTCGCGGCTGATGCATCGCTTACTGCGGCGTAATTAGTGGTAGTCAATTACACAGCAGCAATCTATCGCAATCATCTACTTTGATTCAGCGATTATATCACTTTTTCTAGGTGATCATTAAAATCTTGAGCACAGCACTTCTTATCATCTCATTCCACAATTTACTGTGTCTTAGCGATCAAACTTCCCATTTCCCAGGTATTCGCTGTATCTGCTATCATGAGTTGCTGTCCTGCCGTCATGGAACCCTCGAGGGAAACTGCAGACAATAGCTTGGTCGTCCAGACGTTCAACAACACCAAGCTCTTCGTTGCAGGCCCTCGTCAAGGCAAGAGGGGTCTGATAGCCATTCCTGACATCTTCGGTCCTGATAGCGGGCGTATCAAGCAGGACACGGAAGTCCTAGCAAAACTTGGATATACTGTCGTGCTGGTGGACGCTGCCGATGGCGACTATCCAGCATCTCTCGATAGCGTGGATGTGCCAGCGTGGCTGAAGAAGAACAGCTTCGAGAAGGTATCCGGTGCTCATGTGGCCAATGCGATCGCTTATCTGCAAGAAGAGGTCGGTGCGGAGTCTATCAGTAGCTACGGATACTGCTGGGGTGCGTATGTTGGTGCGAAGCAATCGACTCTGTCAACGCCTGTGATCAAAGGCCATGTGTCATTCCACCCCAGTTGGATGGTTGAACAGTAAGCGACTGAATTACAGACCACGTTGTGATAACATCGGAGAGCAATCCGGCCTGTGCGCGGCGGGCAACGACCCTCATATGGTTAGCGAAGGCGGCACCGTCGAGAAAATCCTGAAGTCAAATCCTGCTATTGCTGAGCAGAGTAACATCGTGAACTTCCCAGAAATAAGGATGGTTGACACAGCAACAGACTACAAGATGCTAATTCGGGACTGAAAATGAATGGCTAGGAGGTAGCGCCAAGGGGTGGACCAAGAAGGCAGCGAAGGCATCAGAAGGATGGCTCATAGTGGGCAGTCTAGAAACTACCGGTTAACCAAGAAGTGACTTAGTGAGAGGTCTCGTCACAGTGCTACCGCAGCAGAACACAGAAGGTGTGCGTGAGAACAGACCAAGCCAAGCTTACTGAACAACTCGTGAATGGTGAAGGTGCCGTCG
>PCFV01000396.1:0-28821 GCA_002812785.1 Phytophthora litchii | reverse complement strand
ACTGGAAACGATCTGCAACTAGCATTTTGAACGCGATCTCTGTTTACTGAGGACACATATCGCTGACACTTGAAACAAATGAGCTGTTCGGACTGAGTAGGTACTTCTCGACTTGCTGCGAAGAACGCAAGGCACTCCGCATTTATTTGAGAATCGCTTCCAGTATCAACAATGAACAACAGCACTCTCTGTCCACCAAACTACCACCGTCTCGGAGATGCGGTCATCGATCATGTGGAGCAGCGTGCTGGCCACTTTCCTTTTCGAAACAATAGTAAACGTTGCGATCGATCCTACTACACCACATCAAGAGGTTCATCAACTCAAGGCGACTGGCCATCAAAGGGAGGTTTGACTTCGTTCACTCCACCTAGTTCATTGCTGGCACAATGCGGTCGTTTCCTTGTGGAACTACAGGAACGGAGTGATGTGGACACTCTGGATGCCAACACGATTAAGCCGACCAAACGACGGCTCTCGCCTTATCGACGAGAACGCTGTCGTGTCAACCAGGAGAACTACAGAAAGAGGCAACGGAAGCGTATGGAAGAATTAGGTGCACAGGTTTATCAGCTCAAAAGGGAGAATCATCACATTGAAGTCATGCGCTTCACCATGATCAACCACATCCCAGCGAGCAGAAGCGTTTGGACGGTGGCAGCAGAGTACTTTCGACTTTTTCGTTTCGGCTTTCAGATACCCATCATGGTATCTACTGCGTCGTCGAAGGTGGACAGCACCAACAATAACAACTCGACGTGGCGTCCGCGCAAATTTCACCCCCAACTCGAATTTCTCGAAGCCGCCATGGCGCCAGATGTGACGGACGGCAACGTGTGCGGAGCAAAGGCCTTACTTGAAAACTGGAGACTCCTATCGCTCTATTACAAGGATGTCCGCGTTCAACTCAAGCGTCTGGAGCAGGATGCGGGTGGTTCACTCCTCGCAAGCACCACCGTTAGTCTCACCATCACGGAAAACTCGTTGCGCCAAGTGTACCCGCACCTCCACCCTAGCAATATGAAACGCAAGGAGCTAAAAAACTCGTTGCCTTACAATTACTGAATCGACGACTGGTGATGTGTGGGTCAGTGCGCTTCGACTGGGAAAACACACGTGGTCGTGTTGTGAGGTTGGAAGCCAAAATCGATATGTTGTCACCGATGCTGGAATTGCTAGGTAGCTTGGAAGACGTTGCCCAAGTGTTTGACGGAGCTCTCGTTTCCCCGGAAGGTGTCTTTCACGTAGGAGACCCCTACTAGGGGTACGGTCCACATAAGGCTCCTTCGTTTTGATTGACAAGTACTGGAGTTTCTGATTGTGGCTAGAGATCAAAGTATGGCACATAGTCTATGGATAGCGAACAAGGACAGTAAACTCGAAGATTTCAACTCCATTCAGCGATGCACCTTGTCACTAATTCAACTAGACATTCCTCGATCGAGGCCAACCCAAGGGAGAACCTTCGCGATAATGCCCCCTCGTGAACAACACTTGGCGTCAAACGAAACGTGCACCGCACGTTATCTCAGTTGACGGCCAACTGGACCAGGCGCCATCTTCCTTGTCGATGCAGTTGCATTCTCGTCTTGAGAAATACATACCGCACGCGATCTCTGTTGACATCACGTCGCTCGGCTCGTAATCGAGGATAACCGAACAAAATACAAGCAGGTTCCAAGACTCTTTATCTTCTTGTTCATTCGTCAATTCTCCCTGTAAAGCTCAACCTAGTTCTTACGACCATGACCGGCAGATTCCTGTATCTGCCGAACAACTATAGTCTGAGTGACAACGACATTGATGGTGGTGTGGTGCAGCGTGTTGCATCACACCATCATGAACTCGAGAGCAAACGAAATGTGTACAGGACCTATACCTCCGCTAGAAACTTGGGAGACGCTGAAGTCCAACAAAGCCACAGTTTTACGAGTCAAAAGCATCTACCCCTACTAAAATCCTTCACGGGTACGACTGCATCCTGCCATTTCATTTCCCAGCACGAAGCTGCATCGCCCCGCAAGATGCACGTATCAGCATCTCGACGTGAGCGATGTCGGATCAACCAAGCCCGGTACAATCGCTCCATGACATCAGCTGGTGGAGAATTACTAGATTTATTGAGAAGTTCGATGACATCAGAAACAGCGTGAGCGATGTCGGATCAACCAAGCCCAGTACAGGAAAAGACTACGCAAACACGCAGATGATCTCGACGCGTGCATTCGACAACTGAAAGAAGAGGTTCAAGACCTAGAAACTAGGCGACAAGCAGTTTTGCGGTGCGCTCCGACGAACGACAGTGTATGGATTGTGGCTACCGAGTACTTTCGTCTCTTTCGTCACGGCTACACGGATCCAGTTGCCGTAGAAAAACCGTCTTTCTCGTCATCATTCATCTTTGACATGAGCCAGATAAAGCAGTCGCACTCGCAGCTTGACTTCTTTCGAGCTAGTATATCGCCAGACGTCACCGATGGCACATTGTTTGGTGCTGAGTCTTTGCTCAAGAATTGGAGACTTCTATCGCTGTATTTTGGGGATGTCCAGGTGAAACTCAAACGTCTAGAGCAGGGCAGCACTATCAACTCGCTGGTGGGGAAGACCATGACGAGTCTCACTATCATCGAGAAGACACTGCGTTGCGTGTTTCCACACCTTGTCTCTAGTGGAGAGTTGTCACCATTGGCTTTGAGACTGCTCAATCAGAGGCTAGATGTGCATGGGTCAGTGCACTTTGACTGGGATGCAACTAGTGGTCGCGTCATGAGGCTCGAATCCAAGATTGACATGCTTTCGACAATGCCGAAACTACTAGGCAACTTGGAGGATGTCGGGTGTGTATTTGAGAACAGTCTAGTCACTCCTGAGGGCAAATATGTTGAGCACCAGACAACATATAATAGCTCGCCTCTCACTACAAAACACCCAAACGGCAGTTCTTCGAACTGCGAATTCCTGTGTGAATGTCACCGGCCTTCTGTAGCGCCACTGGTAAAGAAAGACCTCTTATGCAGTTTTCACTTGGTTCATCTTTGAGCTTACATTTCTTGAGCTGGCTAAGCAGAACCCGTCTAGCACAAACTCGTGCGCCTTAATCGTGTATGTTTGCGAGCATCCCATCGTCACTTCACATTTCCCAATCAAAGAAGCCATAAATGAAGATGACAATGCGAACACTACCGATGATGGCAACCTGCGAATAGTTTGGAGCGGTTGTATAGAAGCGAAGGGCATTAAAACAAACAGTCTACAGAGAGTCCGCTACGAAAAATTGATACACAAGCCATTGTTATCACCACTTGACCAAGACAAGATCATGGGTTTGCGCGGTTGATGAATTTAAACATGTCAAGATCCAGTTGCCGAGTGCGTGAACCGAGTTGCACATATTCAATCGAGTCTGGTTTAAGTCTTGCTCAACAAATGAAATGAAAAACTTTGCGAATCATCTTGCTGAACAAAGCTATCGTCAAGATGCTCCAATTAATACCACCATTTGACGGGGATTCTAGTAATTCCGTTATTCCAAGGTTGTCAGCTAGGTAGGTCGTGAAGTTCACATGCAGCCCATCCAAACGATATCCTACATGTTGGGATGATTTTAACGGCGAGGCTGTCTTCATCTGCAGTAGCTTCGTAGCAATGGATACAAATAACCATTCAATCCATTCTAAAGAAGACTAGCATGCTGCCAAGAAATCACCCTCTGTGAGATAATGACTCCCTCTATCGGATAGTATGATATCCCAGCGCAACACCCTACATCCGAAACTTTGTTAAAAATTTACCAACGAAGTGTGCCTGGAAGGTAGTGGCTATATCAAGTCGCGTTCAGAACTCAATGTTGTTCATATAGAGGAGTTGGTGATGGATGGTTTGCCTTTGCAGTAAATCGTTGAGACAACGTGGGTGTATCGCTTGGTGAATCTTTCAGGATGGGCCCAGTCCATGCGATGTCGTGTTTCGCGTTCAATGATTGCAGGAGCGCCAAGATGGCAATCATCGATTGCGACCCATAGGTTCTCGTCATCAGGGATTGCCCAAGAACAGATCCAGACCACTATGTAGCGCCCCAGTCGATTGTCAACAGACGTAACGTGCCCGGCAGTGACCCTGGTATCAGTGCATGACGTGACACCACGAACTGAAACGTGCTACTGCACTCCGTGGCGTTGTAGTTCAGTCGCTCTATCGCAACCGTCGCTATCTCGTATTCACACGCACCTCGCGTGACCAGCCTAAGTGTAGCTGTAGGCGCTGGTGACCACAAAAGTTAGATGAATGATCCCGAAGAAACTGGTCCAACCAATTTCTAGGCTAGAGGTGATCTGGACTTAATGCCTGCAGCGCGTGCAACGTGACCTCACGTTATCTCTATACCTCTACTGCTACACAAGTTCAACTGTATGGACAAGCACCGACGCCGCACGCTATCGCTGTTGACGGGTGTTCACGTCGGCACGTAATCGCGGATGACTTTGTCTGGTCTATGGTTCGTCTCGGTCTTAGTGGCGTCTAAGTGAGCGGGTGAGCGGAGTCATTCGAGAATTTGCTTCAGAGACCACAAGCCGATCCACAACCATGGCAAGTAGCTTCTTAACTCCACCTAACAGCTATTCACTCAGTGATCGCGTGATTGGTGGAGTCGTCCAACGGGTTGGTAGTCGTCGAGGACTTTCCGATGAGAACGAAAGTCGGGAAGTCCGACGCTACACGAAACCGAGACAAACCTTCTCATTCGATGGGACCGACACCAGCCCAATGGACATGATGCCACCAGTCGGTCGTAAACGACAACCCGAATTCGACTCCTTTGCAGACTTTGCAACGAACCGCAGTACTAGTGTCGCCCCATTCACTGAAACACAGGATCTGATGCCTTCGGGACGTAAGATGAAAGTGTCTGCGTCTCGTCGTGAACGGTGCAGAATTAACCAAGCAAGATACAGAAAGAGACAACGCAAGTACGCGTCGGACCTGGACGAAAGTATCCGCTCACTACAAGGAGAAATCCAGGACTTGGAGACTACTCGTCAGAATATCTTACGACGTGCTCCGACGAACGAGAACGTCTGGATCGTGGCGACCGAGTACTTCCGGCTATTTCGTCACGGATACATGACTCCAACAATGGGATCGACGGAATCGTCGAACCATATTGACAATCTACTTTCTCGTCGTCAGCGCGAGTCTCACGCGCAACTCGACTTCCTAAAAGCGACCATGGCTCCGGATGTCACGGACGGCGTTGTATGCGGTGCAGAAGCGCTGCTTGACAACTGGAAGTTGGTTTCGCAGTATTGGGGCGACGTGAACGTCCAGCTCAAGCGTCTGGAGCAGGTTGCGACGGACTCGCTCCTTGCTACTACAGTGATCAGTGCCACCATTACTGACAGCACACTGTGTCAAGTGTTTCCTCACCTCGTGGAGGGCGACGGACGGTTTTCTCGTCTAGGAGAGAAACTTCGGAACCAGCGGTTGGTACTACGTGGATCCGTACGCTTCGACTGGGACCCATCAGTGGGTCGAGTCAATAGGCACGAGTCCACAGTGGACGGGCTGACCCCAATGCTGCAATTGCTGGGCAGTCTGGAGGACGTCGCTACTGTTTTCAACCAGGCTCTCGTGACACCAGAGGGGAAATTCCTCAGCACGAAGATGACTGCCACCAATTAACCAGAATAACACCTGTTGAGTTTCTAGTTTCTGCTGAATGTTGAGGGAACATGTTTGTTTCTGCATAGCAACGTTTGTGCGCGCTACGCGTAGCTTCACGACAACGTTGTTGATTTGACTTGAGCGGCACGACATCGTTGATGACCGAACAGGAGATGCTCATCGGATCCAGTACGTTGTCGCAACCACAGAAATGCGTGAATTGAACACCATACGATTGATATACGACGTGGTATCATGCAACGAGGTGTCATTACGGAGCTGCACGTTATCCTTATTGACGGAGCCTGTCCTCGACTCTTGGTCTGGCTAGGGGTCGAGTCTTACATTCGCTCAGACAAATGCAAATCGGAACGGAGCTCACGCGCTGATAGCGATACGCTCGTCGCAGTAATCGCTGATGACCGCTCAAAATTACCTCCCTGGCTGCATAATGTTCCTCGCGCTGAGTGAATCGTGAGTTGCCACTCACGGATTCTCCACTTCCAGTGCAAACCTACTACCAGCAATGGCTAGCAGCTTTCTCAATCGATTTCCACTAAGTGATACCGTCGTCGGTGCTGTCGTCCAGCGGGTGACCCCACTCCACGTCCACGACAAGAAATTTGTCGGTCACAAACGTCATCTCCCTCCTATTCGGTCTGCTGCAACTTTCGAAGCTGAAAACAACGTCAAAGATGGAGATTTCAAGTCGGGAAAACGCAAAATGAAAGTCTCCGCTCTTCGACGCGAACGGTGTCGGATCAACCAGGCGAGATACCGACAGAGACAACGACAACACTCAGACAATTTGAAATCGAGTATTCAACACTTGCAAGAAGACATTGCGAGACTGGAGACTAAACGACAAAAAATCATTCGATCTGCACCAACGGATCGAAGCGTGTGGGTGGTCGCTATTGAGTACTTTCAAGTGTTCTGTCGCGGATACATGACACCGACCTTCGCTCCAGATTCACCGTTCGTCGTACCGGCGAAATCGCACCGGAATGTTCAACTCGATTTTCTCAAGTCTAACTTGACAATCGATGTGACGGACGGAATTCTGTGTGGACCGGACGTGTTGCTTGAAAACTGGAGACTGTTTTCAATGTACCATGGCGACGTGAAGGTTTTGCTCAAACGGTTGGAAAAGGTCACACAAGACTCACTTGTTGCCATTTCCAGCATCAGTTTTACCATTACGGAAAACACACTGCGGTACTTGTATCCGCACGTGGACTTGGAGTCTTCACTGGCCTCGAAACTACTGAACCAACGATTAGATGTGTGTGGGTCGGTACGTTTTGATTGGAACGAATGTGCTGGTTGTGTTGTGCAACTGGAGTCCAAGATCGACATGGTCACTCCTATGCTGAAGTTACTGGGCACTTTGGAGAACGTCGCAACTGTATTTGACCGAGCACTGATCTCCCTCGACGGTAGATTTAACAACGCTCAATGAATGAAAAGCTGTAAAGATATTCAAGAAAGTATTGTACGTCAAAGCTCTACCTCTTTCTGGTGTTGCGTCCTTTTCGTTGATCACTGTTGCTTCCAGACCCGCTACTGTTTGTGATTCCTAACCTCGCGCGTGAGGCACTCGAGCTCAGACTTAAACTGCTAGCGAGACCACTAGCTCTGCTTCCAGGTGTGGTATCAGGATAAACGCCCTTGACGTTGAATGTCCATTGCATCTCCTCCGTACAGATCACAAGTTGACCGGATTGCATCTTACCATACCCTGTAGGCGTGAACGATACGACAAACACAGCGCCATTCTCGCTTCCGTACGGAGGTAATTCGCCTTCAGCTGGATAAACTGTAAATGCACTGGATGAACCAGCTGAAAATTCCGCGAGGAACGCTGCAGGTTGTCGGAATTGGTTGCGTAGTTGGAAACTCACCGACGAAGTTTGATTGAGACTCGACTCGATCGAAACCACATCGTCGACCGGTGGGTCGCCTGCATCAAGCGAAACATCAAATCGCCATAACCCACCCGTGTTCTTCTTCACCAAAAGAACAACAGATCCTCGATATGGACGTAGCGGCTCAAACCGAATCATGTATGGAAGTGATCGTGAGTTTGACTGCACTGGCAATGATGTCACTGTTAGCGCACCCTCAATCGCAGATGCTGTTGCCATGAGTCCAAAACGATCGGCGTCAATCTCCCACGCAACAGTGAAGGTTTCATTGCCAAGAACCATATCGTCTGGAGTAGCCAAGAGCTCGCATTCAACGCGTTTTTCGACTGAATCACGTGCTTGACATGCCAATACTGCCAACACTTTAGGATACAGTGGCGCTTCAGCTACACCACGCAACGGGTATCGCCATTCAAGTTCAGCGTATTCGTCTCCACCATGGACCACCAATTCTGCTCGAGTTTCACTCACTACACGAGGTAGGAACGATATCGGTACTTGAAGAAATCCAAAGCTTTCGAGTACTACACGGCGTTTCTTAAGTAGCATGTCAAACACAGGAGTTGGTGTTGTTCCACGAGGTGAAGGAGGTGGCGAGTTTTCGGATTCTTCAGCTACGAGTTTGACATCAACTCGAAGTGGAGCTGCGAACGGATTCTTGAACGTGAAGAGGGTGGAAGCAGCTTCATTGACTCGTGCAGTGACCACAAGAGGTTTCATTACACTAGGAGCTCGACCACGACCACGAACAGTGAACTCCCAGTCGCTGACGACGTCCTTTTCGAAGAAAACAACGCTTGTGCTCTCGAAATCAGACAAAGATGAAGGTGTGTACTCCACGATAACGCTTGCTCGACCAAAAGGAGGTAGGAGGATTCGTGTCGGTATTTTGACGTTGTTTGCTCCGAGTGCTGAAGAATTGGAGCCTTTGATGGAGAAATTGCGTGTGTTGGTGACCCGATGCAGCAGATGCAGCTCTTGATCGCTCGGATTCTGCAGCCACAACGGTTGCGTGCAGACATCTCCCACAGCACACGACATGTCATCTAATTCTTGTGCTTCTGCGGGTTCTGCTATGAGGTTTAAACGATACCAAAATTGCCCCACAGCGTCACTCGCGAACAAAATGGCACCTTCTTCTCCGTTTCCAGTTGTCAGGAGCAAAGGAGAGTAAACCAATTCATAGACACCCGATTGACGAGCATCCAGCACAAACGTAGAGGGACCTAGTAATCCACGTCCACGTAGCTCGACTGTGAAGGTTGTTTCGCTGTCTAAAGGGTTAGTCAAGCCAATTTCGATCCCCACTGCACCTCGGACGAGAGCTTTCATTTCGAGTGTTGTTTCTGGTTCAGGTGGACTAACCGCTGCCTCCACTGTGTACCAGAGATATTCGTTCGTAGCTTCATTCGTGAACGTGACGGAACCAAAGTACGAACCACTTACTAGTGGGCTGAAGGTGAGCGGGTACTTGACCACACGGTTTGTCCCGCTACCAGCGGCCACCGAGATTGTCGAAGCTCCAACAACATCCCGTAGATCGGACTCCACTTTGAAAACATGTGCCGCAGTTGTATCACCAGATCCGCTGCCGCCTGGAAGTGCGAATACGTCGAAATTGTGGATGATACTCGAGCGAGCTTGACAATTCAACACGATGTGGTCCTGCGCGAGCGGTTCTTCGCCATAACCACTGAGCTCAAACTCAAATTGTTGCTGCGTGGCAGTGTTGAGGAGTACAAATGTCTTCGTTTCGTGATAAATCCACGATGGTGTAAATGTCAGAGGATACGTCGCTGAACGTTTAGCAGGAACCACTAGTGACGGTGGTCCAGAAAACATTGATGCAGGAGGTTTTCCTTTTGGAGCATTACTGGAACTATCGGTCTTACCATTACTGAAAATGGCTTTGAGAGACCACGTAGTATCTGTAGGATTCGAGATGGGAATCTCCTGAACGATACTGTGGCGAGCTGGAGCTACAAATTCCAATTGTGTTTTTACGTTTGGCTCCTTCACTTTGGCGACCAAATCGTACACACGTAGATCAGTGCTTCCACACACAGTGTTTCGAGATCGAAGCAGTAATTTGCAGGCGTATCGACCTGCACCTTTCGGTTGGAAATCAATCAAGACACTATTTGTTCCAGCAGTAACAGAACGAGGAGTACCAAGCCTCGCTTGATTGGCTTTGAGCGGCATTTTTGGTCCGGATGAGTCGACTACAGAACTGTCAGATCTTCCAGTCGCTGGTGGTGCCTTACCAGTACCAGTAGTTAGTGTCAACTCGGGAACATTCGCTGTAAAGTATGAAGAATTGAAATCAACATGGAAATTCGTGTGGTGGTTCTCTTCACATCGTTTGAACCCATCTTTCAGCTTTGTACGAAGATGGCCATTTGCACGCTCGATGAAGACTGTTAGTGCACGATTAAGCAGTGGATTTTTAATTGGGATCGTCAGCTCTCGAACAAAACGGAATCGTGCTGCACCAGCTCCTGTCGTACTTGCTGCAGTTGACGCTTCACATTGAATTTCCAAAGTTTCAAGACTAGCAGGAAGGTTTGCGACGGCATGAATTTCATAGAGAAACTCGCCGATGTTCTCATCCAAGAACAACAATTGGCATCGATAGTTTCCCGGGGTGAGAGGTAGGAATTCAAGTTTTACTTTTGCAGATCCATTCTTCCGGATAGACACAGAAGCACCATTAATGCCCGATTGCGGCACGGACAAGCTTCCACCTTCTACACCAGATGATTCACCTCCATTGTTGTTGCTGATGTTACTTCCTGAGATGCCAAAGTCTGGAAGATAGAAGGGTTGTTGAGCACCAATGCACCACGAAAAATCTCCATCTTCTCCACGAGTTTTGCTACTGATACTCGCTTTCCTGCCTCCAAGTGCGGTCATGTCAGACCCCATTCCAAAACTTGTTGAACTGTTTCCACCTTGCACAGATCGGCGACGATTTCCCCCTCGAGCTGACGGTAAGATCCCCGTCGCGATAGAAGACCCTGAACCAAACATCCCAGTTGTAGTCTCAGGTCCTGATGGAGGTGCTTGTTGTTGTTGGGTCATGGACAGTTTAAAATTTGCATTCACTGGGAACTGGTTCTCGATCACGATCTCTTCGACGCGTTTTTCGTACGTCTTAGTCTCCAGTTGAATAATACGAACAGGTTTTCGAGACACGATGTTTGATTCCAGTAGGAAGACCATAGTTGCTCCGCCACCACCCACGGATGCCGTTCCTGCGATATCACTTCGAACAGCTTGAAAAACAAGGCGAGCTGTGACTTTCCTCGAGAAACGAGGTCGGAATGTAACTACAAACGCTGTAGTTTTTCCTGGATCAAGCACCAGTTCGTTCGACTCAATCGTGAATTCACTAGCTGTTGAACCAGCATCTGCTCCAGTTGCTCCACCAGCTCCAAAGTTTGTCCCAACAGAGTTGTGATCCATTCCATCCAAGAAAATATGGTATCTCAAAGGACGAGCACTCGGATTCTTAAGCTCAATACTCTTTTCCATGACTTGACCCAAACCACCACGAAACTCGATCGTAGCTTTTGGAATGAACTGAGGTAGAGTCTGCTGCAAGTGAAGCAGTAGCAATAGAGCCTCTCGACCAGTGTATTGGCATAGGAATCGTGCTGCATCAAGTCCGAAATCGAGCCCAAATGCTCCTAAAGTCTGCAGTAGGATACCTGCTTGATGCTGAAGTTGTGCTGCTGACGGTGGTCTTTGTGGCCGTGAACTTGTAGATTCAGGCTTCCATCGAAAGCAGTGATAAGCACTTTGATCAACGGAGAGTGTCGGGATATGTGCCGCTACAAGATGAAAAAGCCAACGACCATCACGTAAGTCACGTCCGATATCTAGCAATTGAGTTTCGAGACCTAATGATGCCAACGGTGCAGTGGCAGAATGCTGAGGCTTGTGAAGGCAACGCACACGATCGCAGAGCCACTGAATTAACACCATTTCGGCTTCACTATACACATTGCTACCTTGGCACGCTCGTCCTGTGGTATTCAACTGCTTTTCACCCTTCCGTTTCTCATTGCGAGCACTAACATCTCCAGTTGTGGCCTCACTGTCTCCGTGGAGCTGCATTTGGTATCCTTTCCAGGTGATTCGTGAAAGTAAAAAACATTTAATGACCTGGTAGATCACTTTCATCCATGCTGTGGTACTAACACTGCGCCATTCATTCTTGAGTACTCGTCGTCTTGCTACGAATGGCAGTGTTGCATACGATGGTGTAGATAATAATGCTGGATCGGCTTGTGGACTTTCACACGCTCGTATGTAAAATTCTTGTGCCAGGAGATGTTCTGGAAACACATCGTGAATCATGGCTCCATACGATCGAAGGAACCGCAAGAGCTCCACGAATTGAGTGGTGTTGTGCGTAAGCTGGTCCTTTTTCGAGGGCTGTGTGGTCGAAGTTGCGTTCGTTTTGCTGCCACTTGCAGTGTTGACAGCTTCAGCATTTTTTCTCTTGTTAGTAGCTCCAGCATCTCGAAGTGTGGGAACGGTAGGCCCTCCAGGTTTCTTCACACAGACCATGTCCAGTAATTCATACAATGGCCGCCCTGCATTCTCAGCGAAGTCTTCCGGGAATCGAATGACGGGTGTCCGAAGGAAATTAGCGTTGAGATACTGCACTACGAGCTGAATTTCTCCTTCTGTGAACGGTGCGCTGCCTCCTTGTGTGCTTGAGTTAAATGCGAGTGTAGCTCCGGATTGAACCGGACTACTGCTCGAATCTTCATCTTCCAAGCCGGTTGACGGGTCCACAACCACAAAGCCATTTGCATTTGCATTGTGTTGCTGCTGCATTGGGGTTAACTGCGATTCCTTGTTCTTTTCAAGCTCTGCTTGGGCTTGTCGAGTGGAAAGTAGATAAACAGGAAAACAACCCGATGGGTGAGTGTAGAACTGGAAGTCACTCAAAGCTTTTCCGTCGTAGTTGGTTGTGGTTTTCGAGTTATTATCCGCTTCGAAGTCCGCTTTGGAGAATTCCTTTCGCTGTTGAGTACTGCGCGGTGATCCGGTTGCATCGTCGACAGATTCTGCACCAAGTCTATGGGCTTGTAGGAAGCTGTAATTCGTGAACAAACAATTTTCCGCGCATCCAGCAACAGGCAAAGCGAACGAATTCCCGTCAGGATCAAAGAACTCGAGTCGTGCATTGAACGCCACGCTCGCTGTACTGGAAAATCGTAGCTCAACCGGAAGAGTTGGGCATGCCATGCTCAAAGTTTTACCGCGAGGAAAAAGAACTGTTAGTGGGGCTCGGGACGTATCCAGCGGTACACGACAAGAAAGCTCCAAGTGATCATAGCCTGTAGCATGAACTTGAAAATGAGCGCTTGCTGGCACTCCCAAAGGAACTGTGGGAAGTACGACCCGATTTGTTGAGAAAGACAAGTGTGGATGAATTCCTTCGCCTCGTAAACTCAAATTCACGTATGGTTCGTCGTCAACAAGTAGTGGTAATTCATCTTCAGCGTACTCCACAGCATCCAGCGGTAAGAAACTCACCCGAATTGTCACTTCCTCGTTTGGTGCCAACTCGCCTTTATCAGGAGCAACATGGAAGACCACTGCAGTCGCGCTGTTCGTCGGATGTGCCGAAGCGATTCGTTTTGCCAAAGTCGTTCCTAATTTCACTGCACCTGAACCTGCAGCGGCAGCACCAGCAGCGAACGTCACAAGATTTCCTTGTCGCAGTCGCGCTGTGTCGATCTGCCAACGAATAGTTTGTTTATCGTCATTAGTGAGCACGAGTTGCTTAGTGTACGGCACTTTCCGAATGCCCTCACGTGTGATAACACAACGATTAAAATGCATCGTTGATGACGAGAACCGGAGTCTGGGGACAATAGCACGAGCTACAACTCGGCGTTTGAGGGGAGGAGTGTCTCCGCTGCTAGATCCTGAACTTGATCCAGCAATTTGCAGTGGAAGGACAAGGTCATGACTACCTTCTTTCAACGGGGTGAATACGAGATGACATGACACTGTAGCATGCGGAGGCAAACAAATTTGCCACTTGGAGCACTTTATGTCACTTTTCAAAGTATCTTGGTCGCTCTCAGCTTCACCGTCTTGTGTGTTGGCAATTTCTCGTGGTTTGTCCTCAGTCAACGGTACGAAGATGTTGCTAGCATCGTCAAGATGAGCGAGCAATCGTGGAGGAGTAGCAATTGCGAATTCATCCGAAAATGCTGAAGACCCGAGGTCCAGCAACAAACAAGCAGGGATGGAGCTGTGGTTCTCCAGTGAAATCACTCTCGGCACTGAAACACCCAACACAACTTCTCCAAAGTCAATAGCTTTAGCTGGAGCGAGGAATACTTCTGGTACGAGCACCGACGCGCTAACTGGCAGTCGTAGTATTTTACCACCACGTAATGTTACGACAATGTGCACTTGTACCGATCCACTACTTCCATCCAACGTAATAGCACGATGTGGGAGTAACTTAATAGCAAGTTCTGTCGATTCTTGAGGGTCGATGACACCTTGGGTTGGAGAAAGTTGCAAACCTATCGTGGTGCTCATGGATGGAGGCTCTACACTCGCATAGAACACAGCTCGAGTGTGCAGGCCCAAGTTAGCAAGTGTTAGTCGCTTATGACGTTCGACTCCGACTGAAATTGTGCCAAAGTCCACCTTCTTCTCACGAGCGACCACTTTCACCTCAGGAAGCAATGCACGACAATTCACAATTCCCTTTTCGCCTCCAGTGACGTCCAACTGGAACATTTGAGCTAGCCACATCGTTCCGCTTTTCTGTGTGATGCCTAACGATGACATGATAGGTCCTGTCATGGACGGCGGCGTATATACAGCTTTGCAGACCATTGTAGCTGATGGCCCAAGCGTGCCGCTTGCAGGAACAACTTCAAACACGGGTGGCATTCCGTTGGTGTTGGCTTTATCTCCCATCGTCATAGTCGTTATTGTTGTAGTAGCATTACTTTTGGAGGAATCGGGACGAGAAGCTCCATCAGGTGTAGCAAGTAATGACAAACGAGTCCAAACAAACGGAGCTTCTGAATCGCAAGTGTTTGTGATCACCACTTCACGTGTGACTGTCGTGCTTAAGTCGAGTGCTCCAAATTCAAAGCGAAGTTCCTCTGGTGCGAGTTCGACTACGATTGGAGCGACTTCAGCGACTATCGTGACTTGACGTGGGTGAACACCATTGATAGAGTACGTGATAGACTGCTGGAAAAACTGCTCTCGCGGTGAGCAGAATACGAGATCAAAACCTGCTTTAGATCGTGGGGGCACAACCTGAGAAGTCAATGGTGTCTTTCGTGCTAGTTCTTCTAGGGAACCGGGACCTCCATCCTTTTGACCTGAACCTCTTCCACCAAAATGTAAAGTGACGAGAATGTTGTACTGAAGATTATTCTGCACTGTGAGGCTTCGAGTTGCACAGCCGTTGACACTTAGACGACCGAAGTTGAGAGTTTTGGGACCAGAGATTACTTGCTCGAGTTCGTCAAATTCCAGTGTTCTCGCACAATCTGCTAGTTCTGCTGATGTCGCTGGTGCAGCTTTAAATTTCTTCTTGACGAGCTTCAATTCATCGAAAAAGACCTTGGTCTGACCGGCACTACCACCTCCAGTGTGCTGGTTAAGCCAAAGAGGTTCACTTTGCTTTGCTAGGGAAGGCGGTAATCTCAATTCTTGTGGTTGTGGTCTGCTTTCTCTCTCCATTCCAAGATCGACATCACTATCTTCCTCCTGGTTGTTTCCACGTGCTTTAGCGACACTGTTCTTAAGTCCTTGAGCTTTTCCTTTCCAGCCTTTCGTTTTTGCCTCACGTTGTGCCCGACATTGAATCAGATAATTATTGTATGCAGCACGATGATCAGCACGACGAGCAAGTTCCTTGACACAGTACGTCAGATGAGTATTGTTCGTGCCTTGAAATTCGAATTCATCGTGAGCTGCAGTTCCATTCAACGCCGCAAGTTCATACGGAGGCTGCCGTTGAAATCGTCGAGATAATTTACCTTTTGTTTGCTTGGCTTCTTCTGGAAGTAGGAACTTGTACTTCGGTGCGAAATCGACAGGTAAAGCCAGTGGCCCACCCATGAGTCGTTCACTCACAGGAGGTACAGGGCCAACCACAGCAGCTCGTCCAAAGACTTTAACGGGGATTTCCAAAACACCATCGTTGATACGTAAAATCAAAATGCTGTTAAAAGTCCCAAGCTGCGTTGGCGCGAAGCTCACGATGAGACTTTGGGACTGCAAAACGTCCAAGCGACCAGTACGTGGGCTTATTGAGTAGTGAGCTACTCCTTTAGGGACTTCAAAACGAACTGGAAGTCCTGACACATTTTTCAGAGATAGTAAAATGTCAGCACGATCGTAGGAACGGATGTCGCCGAAATCCAATGGTGATGTAGGTGCCAACTGCAGTCGAGGGGTGTATGTCTTCGCTGAGACTTCAAACGTCAAATTTTGCGCTTGCAAGTCTTCACAAATGACAGATGCAAAAGCGCTAAGTGGTTGAGCAGGTGCAGGCAGCAGTATGAAGGGAGAACCCGAGTCAAGACTGGTGTTGCTTCCTGAATAGTCTCCATGATCTCCGTCTAACCCTGCATCCTCTTGCTTGCGCTCAAGCATTTGAATTTCTTCAGCTGACTTTGCTCGTGGATGATAAATGAAAGTCACTACAGCTTCACTGAACGGTTCAATGCAGCCATTTGCGGGAGAAATCTGAAGTTCTTTACGTCTTTCGTACGTTTCTCGATCCTCTTCAACACCAGGGCTTCCAGTTGCTGCGCTGCTACCAAAATTGATCGATGTCTTGAAATTCAGGGGCTGAGGACCATTATTCCGCAGCAAAGTCTCGATACTACGTGTCTCGCCGGCAAATAGAGATCCAAAAAATAACGAATGCACTGGTTCAAGACCTTGACGAAGCACCAACTCGGCCATGTGTTCCACAACACTTCCTGAAACATCCACAATCTTCTCCGCAGAAGGAGGTAGCTCTGCTTCCCTACCAGAGCTCCTAGTTACATGAGTGGTATGGTCTTCATCGCCATCTTCATCTTTCGTTTCCCAAATACGCACTCGAACAATTGATCGAAATGCTCCCGTCTCAAGTCCTTGAGCTTCCACTTTGATATTAACACTTTGTTGTGGATTGAGTTTTCCTCCTTCTGGTGACACAGTGACCGCAGCTCTCGAACTTGGTGTTGTATCAAAATTCCCCGTCTTGTTGCCCGCATCCAACACCTCAACTACAAACTTCCCTGTTCGTGCACCAGAGTTCTTCATCTCAACAAATTGAGCCGATCGTTGTGTTAAAACTATCAAACCAAGTTCACAAAGTGTCGGCGATATTTCCAACAACGGACACGCTCGACGTGCCATCAACGGAACTTCCAGGGATGAACCATCATCTCCTCGTAGCTGCAGTACGTCGTGGACTATAGCAGGAGTAGTGTCCACTTGTGTTTCGTCATCTGGATTGGCCTCATCTGGTTGTTCAAAGGTAACCTCATACTTGGCACTGAGACCCGGTGGTAAAGTGACGGTGGCGTTTTCCGTCCTTGCAAGGTCCCGACCTCGTAGTAAAACTTTAAATGGTGAAGCGTGAGGCGGTGGCGCTAACCGGAAGCGCAAAACTCGATCACTGGCATTCCGGACACTGAGATTCGCGACGTAGCATGAACCTCGCTCGAAAGCCGAAAATTCGACGGCTGACGGTGCCACTTGCAACGCCGAAGATGTTCGATCCCCACGAAGACCGCAAGGCGTTGATGGTCGCCCAACAACTGTCGAAGTCGGCATTGCACGAGTAGAAAGGATTCTAAAGAGGTTGGTATGGGAACCGAGAGGCGCTGTGTCCGTTTCAAGGTTAGCATTTTGGGTTTCGTAGATGTCTTCAATGAGACTGCCATACATTAGTACAAAAATGTTTCCTCTTGGCCTCGTTGGTTTACAGCTTTACTCTGTCTACGATTCAGATACCAAATTCTTTTGGAGGATCCGACTTGCAGATGTGTCAAGCGTGGTAAATTGAAAAGTATTCAACGTACTACCTGAGACTGGGGTATGTGCGACCAAACTCTGTTATGTTTACGAGTTCAACGCATGTTTGGCGATGTGGACAGTGATAAAACAACAATACCTAAATTATTTGTTTGCTGGTGCACTGGAAACGTTGACACAAAAGGGAGATACTTTACTAGCGGGTGTTTCCACTCATCCAATTGATCTAAAAAACGCAAAGTGAATTGTTAGTTACTGGTGCAACGCAAGAAATACGTAGTAGCTTTCCCTTACCCAGTCCAATTCCTGCTTTTCTGCATTCTGAAGGTTTTGCGCGAGACTAGCGATTTCTTGTTGGTGCATTTCCAGCTCAGTTTGAAGTGACTCAATCGAGGGCTGCTCATATCGCTTTAGCTCGGCCTCAACTTGTTGCAAACGTGCTAGTTCTGTCTGAAGTTCTCGGATCCGCAGTTTTTGTTGGCTACTTTCTTGCTGCAACAGAGATTTTGTGTTAAGCAATCGACTTTGAAGCGTTCAGCCAAAACGACCGGATCAACGAACCTTTTCATGTTTGTCGTGGCGCAACAATGCCGCCTGAACTTCCAACGTGTGGCCAAGATCAACTACCTCGTTGTTGTTCAAAACATGCAGGTGTTGTCCTGACGGAAGGACTTCTGAAGAAGTTTTGGTGCGAGTTGATATCGATGGAGAGTTCGGTTCATACATGACGTTATTCGCTGTAGCATCCCCTGCAAAAGCACCAAGGCTACAGCAAATCGCAAAATTGCACAAGATTTCAGATTAGACGATAGTCGAGCAACTTACTGTCGAAAGAATTGCCAGTTGGAGTGCAAAGTTCGTTAGTGCTACGAAACATCCAGTGTAGAGAACTCATACATTGCGTTGGGAGTGAAGTCTACTCCTTCTCTCTGCTTTTCTTCCTGTTCCTGAATATTCTCTCGGTTGTTTCCAGCGTTAGCAGTATGTGAAGCTCCTGGTGTCACTACTCCAGAGTCTTCGATATCATCAACAGAATTGGCAACGCTATCTACTTCAGAGCTCGTGTCGTGACTAGTATGTGGCATCGTAGAAATTGTGTCATCTTGAGTTTGACTGGAGATATCGGTCGATAGCAGCTCGTAGATCTCTGGGATTATCAGGAGGTTGTCCACTGTAACTTCGCAAACTTCGGCAGGAGGTGGCGGTGAAGCCATGAAAAATGAAATACACGAAATTCTCTGAGTGACAGGATCTGTGAGCAACGTGCTTTTGCACTTTGGCTAATGATGCCATAGAGGAGCGGTTGCTGCGATGTTGATTTTTGCGTTTAGTCTGAGATCGCTTAATGTCTCACGTTTTCACGTGACGAATAAGCGAGAGTGCTTTCATTCTTTTACGATGAAGCATCAGTTTGAAGACTCACTTCTAGCAATCGCAGATAGCAGTAGCACTAAAACTTCAGATCTGAGGCAGAATGGCATCAAGGGATCTCAAAGCTGAGTTATCGCATTTTTTCAGTTAGCATTTAGCGATTTAATAGATCATGTCGGTGACATCTTACTTGCAGAGGTGGGCACTCATCAAATTGATCTAGAGGGTAGGAATCAGCAATGCAACAATTGTTAAAACGCTCATACATCAAAATGGCAAAAGAAAATGATATACCCAGTCGAGTTCCTCCTTCGTCGCGTCCTGAAGCTTCTTTGAAAGATCAGTGATTTCATCATGATGTATCTTGAGCTCGTCCTCAAGTGACTTAATCCAGCGTCGCTGGTATTTTTTCGTCTGTCCTTCAAGATCTCGTAGACGTGCCAACTCCGCTTGTAGTTCTTGGATCTGCATCTTTTGTCGCCGAGACTCCTCCTACCGAGTACAAATTGTTAGTACGCAAACCACATTACAGCCCAAAAGTTTTCAACAATCTACCTTTTTGCGCTTTCGATAGCGACGAGATGCCGTCTGCATTCGCAATTTGCGGCGAAGATCATCGAACTCAGCAGGATTTAAGACACTGACGCGTTGGCCAGTAGATAATACATGTGACGTTGAGCATGGGGGTGACGGTCGTGGTTTCTCATAGGGAGACGATAGCTTGTGTGGAATTTTGGGGGATATCGGTGTCAGATTGGGAATCTCCATTGGAGCTGCAAATTGAGGCATCACTGGCAAAGTCGCAGAAGGTGACACTACCGCAGCAGTCAAGGCTGGTGCCGAACCAAAGAATGGAGGAACGAACGGAGAATGTCTACCAACAAAATGAGACGAAGTAATGAAATATTCAAATGGGTCAAGGGTAGGCAACATAATACTTACATCAACGGCGGTGACCACGGAGCAAAAGGTCTTCGTGATGGAGCGTCGACAAGCGGTAGGAGAGGACTTGGTCTACATTTTCCACCAGATTCGTCACAAAGAGACCAACACACGTTAGAAGCTCAATCCTACGAAATCATGTGTACTTCATGCTAAGCAACGGCATTGGAGGTTAGCACACACGACATGATAGTTTAAGGAACAAGGGGCTGCATACATTGAGTGTTGCATGTGTTGAGCGTGGCCTAGTGCTGCAACTGCTCCCTGCTCCTGCATTGTCTGAAACTGCACTGCTTTGTGTCCTTGGGAGTGATTCACCTCGAGAGCCTCGTTGTTCGAAGACTCCTCGTTTGGTTCACATCCCGCTTCTTCGTCTCCAATATCCTCAGCGCTAGCTGCACCCAAGCTGCTTTGTATTCCGTTGTCTCCACTTTCGTTGTCACGACCCGAGCCGTTGATAGAGCTGTGACTCACAATGGAGTTATGGTTGCTTCCTGTCGTCGAGGCATCTATCGACACAGGATTCAGTTGACTGGGGCTGCTTGCAGCCAACAGCTCCAGCACTTCCTCCATCATTTCTCGATCACTCATATTCCGGCTGAAAAATTGAGTTGATTCCCAATGAATGACTGATGGAAAGTGAATGCAGAACAAACGGAGCAGCTGAAATTGTTAATGGCGCGTGCTTCGAGCGCTGGAATCTGGGACGACAGACGAGAAGAGGCTCTAGCGTCCCAAAGTTGTTGAGAAACGTGTACAAAGCTCTTTCCCGTCCTCGGTCGTCTCCTTCATTTGTCAGACCGTGCATATCGTTGTTAAAGCGATAACCACTAGTGCGAACGCAACGTCCCTTACTATTGTAGCTGCGCTGGAGTCTTTGCCGCCGTAGCATGGAATTTCATTTGACGGAATTCGTTGTAAAGCTTCGAGAAGGTCTACGTACGGCTCTTGCCACGACGTTGTCTGCATTAAACCGTAGTGCGTGACTGCAAACGTCCCAGCTTTTCCGTCCGCCGAGACCATTCGGTGTCTGGGTTTAACGCGTAGAAGTATCCACCTTGCACTGTTCGTGCAAAGTCGATGAGATAGTCGAGAACTGCAGTTTGAGGGGGTTGTTGAATTCCGTAGACGCCGCTAAATGCCCCAAGCACGAGAGGAATGTCAGAGCTCATCGGTAGTTCGCCCAACGCCTCGTTCATGGCAGTCTCATAATTCTTCAAAGTTTCTGGAATGGAAAGGTGCTCGTACGAACTGCACGCGAAGTGGGAATCACTGCAGCCGAGCTTGCTCTCGGTCTCAGAGCCGTTGATGTAGTGTTTCCTCCTGTGTCGATGTAAGATCCAGAGCCTCAAACTGCTCGATATCGTCAGTGCAATTGGATTCAGGAGTGAAGAAGTAGTTTTGAGGATATACACCGTGCGCGTGCGCGTGTGGAGCGAACACAATCTTATTGTCGGCAGTCACGTTGAGGGGGTTGAGTGTCGCGTTCTTGAGATTGCCGCCGTTCCAGTGGTTACTGAGTCCGTAGTCCTCGTCGACGCGGAAGCGCTGAAAATCCGTGAATGAACTCGCTCCACCAACAAACACAAGCCACTGAGGACACCGCTCAAGTATGGCATTAGTCAGAACCTCCGAAGCCTTGTGCCAGTCCGTTGTCTCGTCCGAGTCGACTGGGTCTGCATTCCATTGCGCTCGCAACATCTCGTCCTTCAAATCTATCCCAATGATGTTCCAGAACCGAGTGCCGCAGAGTTTTTCAGCAAGAGAAGTTGCAGCCTTGTACGTACCCGACTCCGTGACTTCGACGAACGGATTGGTGTACCAGAATGCATCTTGTTCGTATTTGGTGAGTCGATGGATATCGAGCAACACCGTTAGTTTTCGGTCCTGCAGTGTTTCAATCACACGAGCGAGTAGGTTAAGGTAGTCGACGTTTTCAGGGTCGTCCCATGTCGTGAATTCCGGGTTCTCGTATGCGTGGATGTACGAGATTTGGGGATCTGGATTGGCGTTCACGTAGTCAGCATTGAGTGATAACCGGATGGAGTTGAACCCGTTCGAGACGAGAAAGTCCTAGAGCTTAGCAACGGAGGTGGCTTGCGCGTACAGTCTTGTTAGTACCCCACAATCCCTCCGGGATCATGTCAATCTTCTCCATGCCACCCCACGTGACACCTTTGATGCGAATTTCAGTCTGGACCGATACATCGTCGGGGTCGACCGCCAAGATCTTGCCACCCTTGGCCAAGTAGTTGGGTTGTCGACACTCTGTACAATAACAACAGTAAGTCCCACGTAGCGGAATGTGTCAATTGACGTGACGTACCCAAGAATCCACGAGCCGAGCGAGAGAACGCAACGACAGCGAGAATTGCAGTCAAGAACCGCATTTGATCGAAGTTGTGAAGTACTGGAGTGAGGAAATTGGTGAATGAAAAAGGCAGACGACGAGTCATGAGGTGGGAAAGACTCATGACAACATGCAACCGTCCACTTCAACTTGACCACTGATTAAAAATTAATCACCAGGTATCCACTTTCGGGTGGGATATCATATGAGAAACCGAATTTGTTGCGTTTCGACATAGAGTATTCATGAAGAACTCTCGACGCGGGTGCCCTGGTCCGCCACGGCCGTTGCATGGATGACCTAGTAGCGAAGTGAAACTCTTACGGTCGTTTGTATTGGAGACATGGAGAACGGACTGGTTTGAGGGTAAATGTCGACACTGTACAGAACATTACATGTACCCACCGAAGAAGGTAGACGTCGGCTGATGTAGCAGCCTGGAGCGGCGAAATCACTATTTGGATTCGGTTCCGTCAGGGTCGTCAATTGAGTACCCGTCTCCATCTTGAAGCTGATTATCTTTTCATGTTCCTCCCAGGACTGCTTCTTGGTTTACAACCTCTGAAAATTTGTCGGAAATTAGATACTCTACTTGACGGTGCGCTTTGTAAGTCCACAACTTCGTCATGTGCATGTACGCATGCTTCGATTACGATTCCTATGTAGTATTGTGAAAACCACGCAAGATGTCCAATTTATTTGCTAATCGATCGATTTAGCGGTTTAATAAGAACGATGTGGTATATATAAACGGAGCACAGCTACTCCGTCTGTCCGATTTGTACTCCGTTTTATAACGTGCCATCTTGTCCATATATACGAGGTTTTCGTGGAATGCCCATGATTGACTGGGCTTTCTGAGCATCCGTCGCTTATATAAACGTCATGGAGAAAGCACAAACTGAAGCTGTGGTAAAAGGAGGTGAGTGCAGCCAACTCGAATCACACTAGTGTGCCAGTTCAAGATGCTGAGTGTGAGCAGATCGACAGCTTCAAACAATGCATTCTGAGAAAACAAAAAGTTTTTTTTAGTAGAGCACTAGCTATCAAGACAATAGGGTTTGTTGGGCTTTTGCTCCTTCTCAAAAGGAAATTTGGGATCTCACCGCTGTATCAACTTGCGTTCGTGTTGGAGACCCAAGTACACACAGTACAGGGCCACCTTTTTGTTTGGGCTCTTTTCATTTTACACATGCCATTGATGCACTATGGTAAGTTTTTCTGGAGATCGGTCTGTGGGTAGACTTGGCTAATGAGTTTTACGAACATGACCCCAGGCGTAGATTATGACATTCATTTCGACTAGAAAGTTTTCTTGTAGGTTCATGATCAAGTCTTGTACAAGTACATGTTGAACTGAGTACCAAAGTAAGCAAATATCTCGGTAAAACACCATGCTTACCTAGTTTTTCAATTTGAGCTTTAATGTCATAAGAAAATCCAGAGACCCTTTGAAATGCTCACAACATATAATATTCGTCCACTGGACTAGGCAATCTCGATGCAACTGGAGTCCGATAAGCGCTCTTGTCTTGCTCGTATCGTGTTAGATCTCGAAGTCATTCAAACAGAGATCTCAGTCTTCTCATCGCCAGAACTTCCAAGTAGTAATGGAGTGGACTCGTCACCCACCGGTTTTCCCTGCTCCTTGTGCTTAGCAATCCAGATTGTGGCGATCAGAGCAACTAGTGTCAGAGCGACGAACAAGCCGATGATGTTACCCAGTACGCAATCCGACGCCATGTAGCCCTTGACAGCTGCGCCGTTTAGATCTCCACTCACGTTGCAACTTCCATTGAATGCAAGCTTCTCGAGGATGCCCGATTCAACAGTTGCGACGATTAATCCGATAATCGACAGGCCAATTCCAATGTGGTACGGAGCGATGGACGCTCGAACACTCGTTTCCGCACCAGGATAGAAGAACACAGCAAAACTGCCCAACCACTAACATTTCAACCAGAACAAGATCAGCAGTCAACTCACTCAAACTCTCTTTCTACCACCTACATGTCCACCAAATAGGATCAAAACTCCAAGCCCCAGCCAACTGTGGAGACTGTAAAGGTTGGTGATCCCATGTTCATTGTGGAATCGGAACACAGCCACAGCACCGAAAATGGCACTCAAGAACCCCAAAGCATGCAGCGACAAGTGGATTCGCTACACAACAGATAACACAAAATCATTATCTACTCTCACGTCGTTTTCTCTCTTCTAGTTCACCTTGTTGACTGCATGACTGAAGGGCAACGAAATGTAGCCCAAGGCCGCTTGGATGCTGCAGAACACGAAGCCGAAGCTCATGAGCAGTGGATGCCAGTTGAACACCCGTGCGTCTCCAGAAGCCCATGAAAATCCTGAGGTATCTCGGGTAGTCACCACACCGTCTTTCACCGCGTAGGCCGTCAGCCCAGTCCCCATCCAGTAGCCCATGAGAATCACCACAATCACCGGTAGAGTCTAGAGAATATCAAAAAGATAGTCAAGTGAGCGACGATTCCAGTTTGTCGACTCTAGTGACCTCATTTTTCAGCGGTTGGAGGCGATCAACATTGCATTGCAATTGCAACACGCTTCTGCGTATCACGCAGTCGCTTGGATGCACGTACGTGGGCTGCAACGCGCACAAAGAGCTCCATCGTATCCAAATTTCAACTGTTCTGGTGGGTTTTCGAGGAATTGTCCAATGATGCGAAGAGCGGTCGCATCAATCTTGATCGCGTCAGTGATTGGCTGCGTTAGCTGAGACCAAGAAGTCACGTCAATTGAAAACTTGCACTTCCAAGTACGGAGTTCTGGGTTACTTTGCTGATTGCACACAAATCCACGTATTTGCCCAGAAAAAATAATTTGGAGTCTCGATGAAGTTCGCAAGGTCTTGGCTTCACAGTGACGGTACAGTGCCCCAAACAATAAACGTTCCTTCTGGAGTGGTAGGTACCCCGTCAGATATTCAGAGTGAGAGGCGTACTCGTCAGCAATTTTACACGACCGGTTTGTTTTTCGTCCGAAACATCAATCTGCAGATTGGATACTGTCCTCTCCAATGCCTCGAGGGTTTTGCAACAACGTTGTGCTCGTAACAAGGCAGAATCTGTCGTGGTTCCACGCACAGTGCAACTGCTCTGAGAGCAGTACAGATACTCCTTGCGGACGCCAAGTTGAAAGTTACTAGCACCGCATGGTCTCCTTTCCAGGTAGCTACAACGTACGCCTGTAAAACTTTAAGCATACTAGGTACCTTCAATTCTGGTCTCACTGTGAAAAAAGGATGTAAAGTTGACAGCAATCACACTTTCGTGAGATGGATGGTGTCATCTGGGTCTTGCAATCACCGTTTGCGATCCAATGGAGTCCGTTGTAATCGTTAAACGGTATCAGAGTCGCGCGATCAAAGATGAGTCAACCGTATCTCTGTTTGAGTTGTGTAGGCCATTTCTGATCTTCCATCGTTCCTTCTAGAGGTTGTAGCATCTTCGACACTTGTAGCAATGGAGCAAGACGAATGTGATGTACTCTGCCAGCCACACTCAGCTCACTCTAGATCCTGCTAATGACTCCATACAAATTGACTACTAAGTACTTGTGGTCACCATCACGTCGTATTTATCTAGTGACAAGGAGGCTTCGCTGCTTTTATTATTTGCCCAAGGTTGGTTGACTATTATTTCCAGCACTCATTCAGAGAGAGAATGAATATATCCTACCTTGACTCGAAACCAGAGCAGACTCAGGGTAGACACTGTACTTACTGCTCGGCATCGAGCAGTTCACTCACCGTTAAAGACCAGACAGCCCCTTTCACTTGGTCTAGAGACTGTAATCACTTTGCACGTTATCCTAGGGATGAATCAGCTTTGCTAGCAAATCTTGACCAGAAGCACCCTGTGGTCTAAACTGCTTATAAACTGTCGAAATCTCATAACGAGTGCTCGAGAAGAAAAGGAGATTGCGGTGATTTCACCCGCAATCGCTGAGCTCACTTCACACTCTTCCATCTTCAGTGAGCGTCGTTAACCACAGGGAATGAACATGAATTTCCGCGCCATTTTCATTGCTGCCATCGCGTCTTTCACTGTCGTTCAGGCTCAGTCCAAGGTCATCACACACAACACGGTTCAGCCGTTCGCGCAGCAGACACCCGTCACTGACGCCCAGAAGGCGGTGCTTAAGTACCAACCTCAACTAACGATCGAAGACGGATGTCACCCGTACCCTGCCGTTCAAAAAGATGGTGCCATTAGTGGTGGTCTCAAATGGAGCGGTCCACAAGACGGAGAATGCAAAGGTTCGCCACTAGGCTCTCAGGTCTACGCTCGTTCCACGTGGCTACATGGCAAATGGGCCATCATGTACGCCTGGTATTTCCCAAAGGGTCGTGCTCCTTTGGTGCTTCCTCTCTCGCTTCGATTCTTGGGACACCGTCACGGCTGGGAATACGCCGTCATGTGGCTGGACAATCCCTCCCCGAACTCGACTGTGTTAGGTGTGTCCTTATCTGCCGCTGTAGGTTGGGCGAAGGAGGTTCCTCCTCCGAAAAAGTACATGGATGGCAACAGTTTGAAGGTGTCGTACTACTACAACCACATTTGGGGCAACACGGCGGTCAAGTACACGGAAGAAGAGGGTGAATTCCAAGACCTCATCACGTGGAACCAGCTCTCCGATCTCGCTCGGGATTCTCTTAACAATACGGACTGGGACGAAACCCCATTCAATGTGGCTCGCGTTAAAATGCCTATGAAGGACGGCGTCTTCATGGAAAAACTGCTAGGAGCATATCCGTTTTAGATTAGGGTATTCCAAAACCACAGAGTTTGTATTAAACGATGTTGCTGTACTCGTAATTTACCCATGGCAAGGTGATCATTATTGACAAGAAGAATCTGGATGGGAGTAGATATACTTTAGGCATTTAGATGTCGAAAAAGGCACTTAACAGTAGATACTGTCTTGTGTCATGTTTTGCTACGTACAGATTGGAAATGGACACGCGCGAAGCCATTGCGCGGCAGCCTAGACAGCTTACCACGAGAAGTGGTCACTTCGCTATAATACGATTTTTGTTTTCAGAGACCTCGATGATGCAGAATGCATATTTTACAACAACAGCTTGCGTCTTGAACACACGGACGTTGTCTAGCACTATGGCAATGACAGAGAATGAAGCCCCTCTTCCCCAGAATGCTCCCGTTGCGAGTGTTTTTCCCGTGAAGGATGATTCGAGAGTCTCTGGTGTACTGCAGATTGATTGCGGCGCTATCAGCAACATTTCCCTACTTCATATCACGGTCAACAATGAAGAAAGCACAATGCAGTGCTACGATAGGATAACCTTGTGATATACCAGAAGCTCGAAAGCTCTGCTGTGCGTGAGTGGAACCACTGCTCACTAGCTGCTATGTTGTGGTAGGAGAACTTATTCAGCTTCGGCTGATTGGAAAGCCGTCGTGTTTGTGGTGACTGCAGTCACTTTTCCGATGAGGAGTATTGGCTGGTAATAACGACGCATGAATCGAGCATGAGAGACAGCTAGTAGACCCGTCTTCATCGGTCGTTTAGGTTCATGTGAACATTCCCGCTGTGTGGTCTAGAAATCACTGAAAATATTAATACGCCAACAAAATCAAGTTGACATTGAAAACTGGGAATCTGAATGAGCCCCAATGGATTAACTACAAATGTAGCTGTTCCCGATCACTGTTGAAAAGGATCAGCGATCGGTTGGAATTTCTTCTGATGCGATGTGCTATTGGTTGATCGCCATCCATATAACAACACATTTTGGTTCGCAATCCTCGATTGCGAAACGCCTAGATATATCTCCTACGTGAAAGGTAAAATGTCATTGCACTCCGTGTGCCTTCCGACAACAATGTAGCGATTAATTGAACGTAAAATATGCTCGCATGTACTAGTAGCTACAAAACAAACAATAATGGAACAGTTTCATAGCTAAGTCCTTCTTAGCGTTTTCTGCCTCAAGTTCGCATAGTTTTTTAGTTTTTAGTGGGGTACATTCCCGTCGTTACCATGCTAACAACTCAGCAATGAATTTTCAAGCCCTGGCACTACTACTGACGAAGTCGGGGCATTGTAGTCTCAGGTTCAGCAGTCTTCTTGCTTTTCTTGGCGAAGTGTTGCCTAATCCACTCGTCGAGATATGGTGTGTCGTTAGGGTACATGAGACCGATACTGGTGTGCGTTCCCGTCCGACGTATTTTCACTCTGCCTCCACCGCGTTTTCTCTCCTCCAAATCGGCGGCGTGTTCAGACAACTCACGGCGGGGATCAGATGCATCGTTAGTTTTGACAGCGTCGGCGATGGTGACCAGGGCGACCACGATAGTAAACACGAATTGTACTAGTCGCATAGTTCTCATTCAGATGACAGGCAGGTGTTGCTCTGGGCTCAAAATGCGAAATGGTTTAGTGTAAAGCATATACCAGAGACGACCAGATCACCGACGCTGCTGCCAGCCAACTACCGGCAACCTACTAGGTGACTGCATAAACAACGATGGTGAC